>PVKM010024704.1:0-20399 GCA_004027735.1 Carollia perspicillata
GAGAATGAACTATGTCCAGATTTAGGACCAAAACTCAAAGTACTCTTCCTGTACTGTCTCTGCCATTATACAGTGAAAATGTTTATCTAATGGGGCAATTTGCAGCAATTATCAGTAAGAAACATTTAGTCCCCAAAGAATGTAAATAAAAGATTTGGTTAATTCATTGGGTCCTCCTACTTTTGCATATAAGCTCTTCGGCTAACAAGAGAGAAGGTCTTGGAGCACAATCCTTGGGCTTCAGTCTAGAGGATGCTCTGGCTGCCTACATTCCCCATAGTCTGTGTGCTTTCCTAGATCAGAGGAGGGAAGAGATCATGGTCATTTTCATTCTTAAATCCCAAGGGTATGCAAACTAGCCAAATACTAGCCTGTGAGTTTTTAACACTTAATACTGTGAGTTTTAAACACTTAAACAGTCCCTCCCTTTCCCAATCCCCACTGATACTAAAACCATGATGAAGTGAGAAACAATTCTTTGAAGGCCAAGTATTTTAATCAACATTTAGATATTCCTTTCTAAAATGCATTTTATGTGCAGTTATAAAGTATCTAATTTTACACTCCTCCCTCATTCAGCCTTTAAAAAAAGGTGGTCTGATTGGTTTGCTTAGTTTTTTATTATCATATTATATCACTGTCAGTGAAATTGAGCGTGAAAGTGTGAATCAAATGGTTGATCATAAAGTAAACCATTCTTGGCATGTGGAGCAGTGACAAAACAACACAGTATTGCGCTTATTTTAAGTAATATTTCCCCTGTGCTGGTTAACTGAACTGTTCTTAATGCTAGTGAGAAACCGGGAAGTACTATGAAAGCCTGAGTAAAGAGCTGAAAGTATCAAATTTCATTCATTTCAACACTCCAACTACCTGTGTACAAGATTCTTGAAGTTTCAGCATTTAATATGGGTTTTACGGTGGCAGCATGGGATAGATTTTGTGGCCATTTTATAAAGATTTCTAGTAAACATGTTAAGATAAGGGAAATAATTATTTGGTGCAAAAAAAAAAATAACCAGCATTGCTAGATCCTTTCACTCCTTCCCTTTGCATGAGACCAAGTGATAGAATTCAAAATAGAAGGAGACAGAAAGGTCAAGAAGGAAGCAGTTGCCCCTACAGTTTTAGTGGGTGTTGTTTCTGTCCTGCCCTGATCTCTACCCCAGCTACCTTATCTGTTGATTGACAACTCATGACCGCAAAAGAGTACAAAAGCCTGGGCCTCTAGTCTCAGGACTAACTCTATGGAGAATACACACATGCACATACTCCCACAAAGATATAAGAACATTTTTGGAGGTGAATGTGCTTGGTTTTGGTGGTGATATCACAGATATATGCATATGTCCAAACTCATCAAGATGTACATATTTGAGATGTGCAAAATTTTCTGTATATCAATTATACTTCAATAAAGCTATTTTTCAAAAAAGTCTCTAACTAGAAAAACCAGAATAAATCTATGGAAGAATTTGTGTTCATAGTTTATGAAAAGGCTCTATTCCTGTTTGCCTTGTTTTCTCTTCCTTCCCTATTTCCCTCACACTTCTTTTCCTGAGATCACTATATCACTTGGAATTAATTTTGGTTTTAGGCTTTGCTTCTGGAAACTCTCACCTAAACCATAGTATACATGGTAATTTTAAGAAAAGCTGAATCATCCATGTCACATTATACTACTTCAAATTTTTCTTGTTAAAAAAATTCCTTTATTATTAATATTATAGAAAGTATATGTGTGTACACATACATACACAAATAACATCCCTTTTTATTATAAAATCATAAACATGTAATTCTGTAACATAACAATAATACATTCCAGCACACCATATGACATTTTAAGATATAATATTCAAATTAAAACTATAAATTATTACAGCCATACTATTGCTCTACCAACCACACTCAAGCAAGTCTTACTTCTGCTGGACCCTGTACATGTAAGAACAGATATTTAAGTGAAAAATATTAATGCAATATTCCAAATTGTAGAAGGATCTCAATTGCTACCTCAGCATATGCCTAAATATAAAAAGTTATCTTCATAAGTGAATATAGTTATACCTTAGTCTGATATTATAGTCATTACTTTGTCTTCCATTTATTAAATATCTTTATCATTATATTCCCAGTCAAAATTTTATACAGCACATACAAATTCAGAAGTCATTTTGTTTTAGGAAGTTCTTGTGACATGAAGTACCCTGACATAAAAGGGTGATGATAAATGTTGATATGTGTGCTGGTATATACAAGACTTGACACCTCAGAATGCAGAGAGAAGAAATAGCAGAAATGTGGAAGGATTTGTTTAGATGTGGATTGATTCTTGATTGAGTAAAATTTTTTTTGAGCAATTAATTTCTGTTTACCAGAGAAATCCCTAGCATTAAGTATCTTCTTATTTAAATGTTTACTTTGTTTTCCCGATACCAATTGATAACACACAGAGAGAGCCTCCACTATAGACTGACCATACGCATATTACATAATCATCATTCTACCTCTATGCCTTAGCTCCACCTCAGATGCATTCCTAAGTCACTGCCTGGCATGAGGACTAAAGACCCTAATATCCAGGCCCACGTAAATTACCTTTGTAGCACAGGAGTCTGTTTACCTGCATGCTGGCAATACTGCTTCCCAAGTGTGGGTTTTGATGCTAGAAAATGTGTGTTTGGCAATCTGCCTGATATTGTAACATATTTTTAATGACATATGTTGACTGTTTCCATATTAATAACAACCTAATTTATTAGTCTTTTTAATTTTCACATGAACTTTATGAAGCTTCATATTTATACTGATACCACTGACACATTCACATTGTGTCTTATGACAATATAAAAGAGATAATCAGTGTATATTCTATGAAGTAAGCAAAATTTAAGAGTAAGAGCAGTACCTGTCTATGATTAAAATACTTATCTAATTTAATAGAAACATTTTTAATATAAAAAATGAATTATAAAGTACAATTCCTCAACATCTTGTGATAATACTATAAGACCAGGTTAGAAGACCTGAGGTCTCATCTTTTTGTTGTGATAATTCTGATATTCCAATTCTCAATCATGCTGTGATTATAAAATATGTGCAATTAATTTTAATAATAAATTCCAATAGATTCTATTATTCCTGGAACAACTGCTGAAAATAGATCATAACCCTCCCCATCCCCAGACACACACACACATGCACACATAACACTGATGTCTGGAATCTCCACCAAGATGCATCTCATTGGTTCCAATGAGGACCCATGAGCAGCAGTAACCAAAGAACACTGACCCCATTTTTTGTGTCCAGCTCAGGCTTTTCCCACCCAGAATTCCACTAAGGTGAGTCTCTGTGTTGTCACTGATGGTCACAAAAATTCCTTTCTTAGGAAGCTCCAGAGGCTCAATAGATTCTGTATAGATTCAAGGAAAATTGCCTCCAGCTATAGTATGTATCTTCTGATCCCAGAATTTGCAGTCATAATGACTCATTTGAATTTGAAGTCTCTTGAAAAACTGTTGTGTTTCTGTAAGTCCTCTGGGCAAATAGATTGATCCTTACTCTAAAGGTCTGAGGCAGGAATAAATACCAGAACTCCATTCATTGGGGAAATCCCAGAAATGACTGAGAGAAGGAAGGATGATATTTTTATTGGAAACCTGGCCTATCAAAATTTAATTAATACAAAAATAAGTCATAGGTGGAATATTTTAGTTACTGTACTTATTTAAATTGTGCCCTGTGGCCAGTCACAGTAGTATTTACTTTCATTTTTCTTCTTTGTAAGCTGAAGGTAGCTTAACCTGGCATTCATTTCATGACTGTCTCTCAGTCTTGTCCCAAGTAAAATAATAAAACTGGTAAGGTTTGGCTGCAGTGTTCTTACTCAGCCCTGTATTCGCTACATTTCATTCACCAATCCCATATCTAGTTCCTGTAGCCCCTCTTGGCAACAAATGCATTTAATCAAAATAGGCAATGTCCTTGGTGAATAACCAAAGACATAAATTGTTGAACAGATTTTCATATCAAATCTGTAGAATTTAATTTATTAATCCTCGCACAATAATGTTTTTAACAATGAAAGGAGAGCATGAATAGTTTTCTAAGAAGACTTCGATATACTTCAGCAATTCCTCAACTACTTCATAGTATTTCTACCCTTGAGATCCATTGCCAGGAGATCAAGTTGGCCTGTAGCTTCTAAAATAAGGAAGAGAGGTGTCAGAGGCCACCCTTGGGGGAGAAGGGTGTTGTCAAGAAGCTATCTTAGTTGATATACTATAGTATGAGCAGGCAGATTTTTATTAAAACTCCAGAGAACAAACTTTACTCTCATTCTGCAGGCAACTGAGAATGTTTTTGGTATAAAAGCATACTCAAAACAAGATTCACAGAAGATAATAAATCTAATGACCCAGAGCTCCAAGTTTGTTTCATTAACATTATGTACAGGCTTTCTCTGATGAGCTCTGTAAAACACTGCCACCTGTTTCACACCTGTGTGTGAATGTGTGTGTTGTATGTAGTTATTCTGATCAAAATCTTGCAGTGGCTTCACAGTTGCGTCTGCTCTGAGCAACTGGGATAATAAAATGCACGCAATGACTATCTTATATTTGCAGTTCCTCCTCCCACTATTATTTTAAAATATTAGGGCCAACTACAATGGGCTGGCCTTCAAATTACATTTATAAGGATGAGCCAGAAGACAGAGAATAGTATTAATATATGTAAAAACTGTAAAATTCTGAAAGAATATAAAATTGTGCAACTTGCTCTTTTTATAATTCTTTGGCCACTTTCTCATATGGAGTACCTTCCAAATTTTTACCTTGATTTCCAATGAAACTAAGGTCTATAACCTGAATGCATATTAGAATTATCTAGCAATATTTCCAAAACGATTGGTACATGAGTCCTACCTCCAGAGTCATTGGCCTGGGGTAAAGACTAGGCAGCAGTATTATTTGACATTCCTGTTGGTGATTCTGTTATATAGTGAAAGTTGAAAACTACTGAAGTAGAGCAAGAGCAAGAAAAAGTAGGTGACAGTAAGCTATGAGCCCTATTCCAAAGTTAGTATCAAATAGCTCCAAACTTAGGTAGCGTGTGAGAGGAAAAATGACCAATTAATTACATCAGAATTAACAATGCATTTTGGTTCAAAACTACCTACATAATACTGGGTATGGTCCAGGTACTAAATCTTTATTGCTGTGTAGTTCTAAAGATAGAGACCCTGTTCTTGAGGAGCATACGATGAAAGCCATGGTTACCAATAATCTAGCATTCTTGAAGATAGAGAGCATTTTATTTTGTAAATTAGTCTTCAGTTAAAATGACCAATTATCTAGCAATAAATCTAATGAAAGTATGAGTGATATTTATACAGAAATATGTCAAACATTACCCACGTGTAAGTTCCTCTCTAGTAGGGCAGATGTCAGCAGACTGATTCACCTACAGATATAAAGCCAATACAAAATTAAAAACATTGTATAAAAATATCTAAAGAATAAGCAATCACAGGCATATTTGGAGGCGATGGAGTCTTGCAAGAAGAGTCTAGTACAGTTACATTTCTTGTTCTTGTAGCATTGGTTTGAGGAAAGGCTAGAGTTGAGTATGGTGTGAAGCAGCTTAAACTCCAGCAGAAACATGCTATCTTTCTAGCCTAGGGAAAACAGAGCCTAGGGAAGTCACAGCTCATGAAAAGTGAGGGAACTCCCTGAAGA
This sequence comes from Carollia perspicillata, assembly GCA_004027735.1. Lineage (NCBI taxonomy): Eukaryota > Metazoa > Chordata > Mammalia > Chiroptera > Phyllostomidae > Carollia > Carollia perspicillata. The sequence goes on from PVKM010024704.1 coordinate 5,745, forward strand.
AAAAAAAAAAAAAAAGACAGATTCTTTGAAAACCTCTCTACCTAAGTCTTGCTTATCCCTGACACATGTCTGCATGGAATACGGCGCAAACATCACAACCAAGCATCAAAAAGAAGCAAACTTACATCTAAGTGGTCACTAACCTCAGATAAGCAAAGTTTGCAGGTTCAGCTTAATTGAGTTAATTTTCTGCTAAAACAAATCAAAAACATTGTTTAGAGAAATATAACCAAATACAGAGGCCACACGATATACTATTCACAGGGTCCAGAATACAATCCAATATATTAAATCTAAACAAAACAGGAACATATCACGCATTTACACAAAGTGAAAATAGAGCCACCCCAAGATGATCCAGATACTGGAATTATCAGACCTAAATTCTAAAACAATGAGCTAAAAAATATATAAATTACAGAAAAAATCTCAGAAGAACATACATGATAGAATAAAATGATAAATTTCAGAATATGATAGAATAAAAATAAATACATAAAATTATCAGAATGACTTTATAGCAAAATATATATAAGAGAGAAAAATGCCAATTAATATGGGCATGTTTCTGCATAGTTAAAGATGCCTGGGAAACTTGTGTTGAGTTCTACCAATGGGCAATATTACCAACTTCAGAGATGATTCAAACACTGAAAGACTGCCTGGGAATCATAAACTTACATCTCAAAGGGAAATGAGACAAGGAGCCCTGGAGCTATTCCAGGGGCTGTAAGCTGGGCTGGTTTATTTTATTCCCTGATCACCAGATATTTTATATTCCAAATGGTAGGAAACCATGCTTTCTCCTCTTTTATTCCTGAGGAGAAATAGGGAGATCAATCTGAGGGTCAGATGAGGACCGCATATATCTAAATCCCTATATTCACATTGCTATGGTATGGCCTCCATACCTAGATGCTGTCCATTTGTTTTTTATTACACATCTTCAGAGAGGGGAGATTGGACAAGGGGAAGCAATGTGGTTACTGCTGTGTTATAAGCAACTGATAGAACTAGACAGAACTAGAGAGAACTGATGGAATTAATTAATCTGTCCCTGCCACAGAGAACCATCTACTTTCTAAACAGGAAAAAATAATTACAGATATTAAAAGCTTATTATGAATTTGAAGATAAATTATCCAAGCCAAATAACAAAGATAAATATATTAAAAACAAAAGAGAGATAGAACATCAGCAAAATATCGTACAATTTTAAGAAATCCCAGGAGTAGGATAGGGGAGAGAGAAAGACAGACAGAGACAGAAACAGGAAAAAAAAAGTGAAAAAAACTGAAAAACTAATGGCCAGTCTTTTTTTAATTTCACAAAAAAGAATGTAATTTTGTAGGTTAATGCAGCTCAACAAACCCCAGAAGGGAAAATACAAAGAAAGTCATGCTGCAGCACTTGAAAGTCAAGCTACTTAAAAGCATACATAGAATATTTTGAATGTAGTCAGAGAGAAAGAACACATCAGAAATAGGGGACTATCACACAAGAACCAATTGAGGCCAGGAGACAATGAAACAGCTTTCAAGTTATGAAAAAAGAATAATCATCAAACCAGTCCTGCCAAATCAAAGTCTCGTCTCCTTCAAGTGACTCTAGGGCCAAATTACCAAAAGTAAGATACATTTTCTTGTGAGAAAGAATCCTGGGAATATGGTTTCTAACCAAACAAAGGAAATGAAAATAGGTTCCATTGTATGAAGTGTCCACTTCACATATAGAGAATCACACAGTGGTTTTTCATTAGACATTAGTGCAGCTTTTATAAGTTTACTTCCTTCTAAGTGAGATACTTGCAAATTAAGAAAAAAATACAAATGATTCTGCTGTTCATCCCTAGCTATTTAAGGCTCAATAAATAACATTAAGAGAATTATGAAAAACTGTTTAAAAAGAAATATTACAAAACTGGTAATTATTTGTTAAAAACAAACTTGCAAGAGCAGCCCCCTGTTAATAAACAAGAATCTAAGCTATGCACAAAACCTTAATGATACAGTTTGCTCTCACATGTATTAAATACGAATATTTCAGAGTGACATCACAATATTAAAATAATGAAAGTTATAAGATATACGAATTTCTGATTTGGTGATGTTGAAACACTTATGTATGCAGCCCTCGCATGTTTGTTAATGTCTCACTAGAACGAGGGAGAGAGGACACAGAGAGAATGACAACATATTTACTGTCGATTAAATAATGATATATGTTTTTCAAAGCAACACTTCAAACTCTAGAATGATAGAAAGAGGAAATGCAAAATTTTGAGCAAAGTAAGTCCAATAAAGAATTTTTATGCTCTGCTAAGATTCAGTGAATGAGCTTCTGGAAAACTTCGAGGCTAAAGACAAAAGGAAGTATTACTTAAGATCTTCCAATGGAAATGAGAAGCATGAATAAATTACCAAGAGAACTCACAAGACCTACATATATCTACTTACTGCATGATTGTTGAATTATATAGTATTTACCATTAATTGAACTTCATAATATAAAAATATGGAAAGTGAACTTGTCTAATCCCTTTGTCAGATATCACACCCGTGGTGGAAAATCAAGACAAGATGTGAAATGAATTACCCAAAAGAGGAGAAGGACTTTTCAGAACATGAGCAGATGGTGAATTTATATATAAACAGTGAGTCTGTTATGTCTGTTACAACAGCTCTATTATTGCTATTTCCTCCAACTATAACCCTCACTACTGATATCTGAAGAGAGGGTTCAGGGTTGTATGCATAGGCCCGTGAGCTTGTTTCTGAAGCCATGCTGTGTGTTGCCCTCCACGCAGCTGTATTGTCAAAAGAGAGTTAGTGACTTCTACGAGGCTCCTCTTCCAAGTAACAAGTCAGATTCAGCACACATTTTCTGCCCACATAGAGATCTGTTCTTGAAGGACATGATCTAAAGGTGTCCCTCACAACAATGGCCATATTGCCCATACGGTAAAGTCTCAGATAAGATAAATACACTTTATTTTGCATTGGAGCTTGTATTGCTGATATTACCTAACTAGAATGTTCTCTAAAGTAAGAATCTGAGGAATGTTCTGACTTCAGTGGCAGCATATCAGCTCTGGTAACAGATGATGGAAAGGCTGCTGCATTAGAAAAGCTTCACATTTCCCAATGCCAGTAAATATTTTTATGTGCATAAGAAATTATCAACTTAAAATATTATATTGTGCCTTAAAGATATTACAGTTTACAGTAAACACTCAGTGAGGCATTTCTTATTCTCTTGACTTTCAGGAGAAATTGAAATAGGAGGTTTCTGCCATTTGCCACCAAGTGGATGTCAATGAATGGAATTGCAGAGCCTTAAAATATAGCAGAAAACTAAGCAAATATAACAGCACTTATTGAAAGTTAATTTGACAGTTTATCTTCCAATTTTTGGTGGGTGTTGACTCTGTCAACATCTAATATTTTATCATCTATGCCTGTAGTATTTACCATCTATTATAACATTTTAGCTTCATCATAATAATTTTCTTTTCTTTGGGGAATTCACACTTCCATTACTATGACCATTGCCCATGTGTAACCCATTCTCTGGAAAAGACTATGGTTAGCTTCAGGAAACAGAATCTTGAATGGTTCAGGGCATGTGATCCATGGATCTGTTTTGAAGAGAGAAACTCTCTTATTGTTAAAAAAGGATTATATATAGAGAGAAAGCATGCAAGCATGAAATGCTCTGAAATTACTGGCAGACATCTCTCAAGGTAATCCAGACAGGCACCTGGTAAAACAAATCCCTGGGAAGTCATAAAAGTTAGGAAGCAAAAGGAGAGAGAGAGGTGGCAGGAAAAGTGGATGGGGAGATGAAGGAATGAGAGAGAGACAAAAATGTTGTCATTTTTAACCTTGCATCAACCCTGCATCAAATCCAACTTAAACGATTCCTACAACTTGACTTTCCAGTTACAAAAGCCAGCATTATTATCTGAGTCAGTTTGAGAAAGTTTTCTATTATTTATATCCAAAAGATCCTTCATTGACATACTGTAACTTTGTTAATGGTGTCTTTTGTCTTCATTAAGCCTCTTTTTTTTTTGTAGTTGCAGCAAGCGGTAGTCCACAGGCAGCAAAAGTTCCAAAACCACTACCACACACTGTAGTCTACACTCACCTGAGCCAGCACCGAGTAAGATTTTAATTCTCTCATGCCCAGAATTATGGTCTGAAAGTCTGGCCATCAGGTAGGCTCATTAATTTTTATGGCTTTTTCCTTTTACCCTAGTCTCACATAACCACTGGCTTAAGTGATTGCTTTTGGTCAGAGCAAACTGATTTGCAATCCATGATCCCAGCAGGAAAAGAGAAAGTTAATGCTCTGGTTAGTTAAGTTCTTAGGGAAGGGGCAGACGTTTTTATTAAATGATGGGAAAGCCTGAATAGGATATCCTTGCCTGCACTACCCGGAGCTGACAGGATAACATGTACTTTATTAGTTCAGTTAGTGCGCTGTTTATACAGTGATGTAATGCCCTCGTGTGTTTGCTATAAAGCTCTCTTAGCACCAGAGAGGGATCTTAATTAGACAAACTATAAACTGTTTTCATTTGTTAATTTTTCCCTTAGGTTTTCCTTTTTAAAAATGTATGGCTAATTAATACCTGAGAATAAATAATACTGCTTCTTAAAGTGTTCCTCTAAAAGATAAAATTTCCCTCCTGCCCTTAAGAAAATAGAAAAGATACAAATGTATCTGATAAATACCAACAAATATGTTGATATCTTTGGATTCCAACCTTAGCAACTGGAGTTAGGGAGGGCTATCAGTTGGGGGGGGGGGCGGGGGTAGAAAAACCAAGGTTTGGGAATAAATGCAGCAGCACTGTGGTTGCAGTCAATGACTTTCAACCTAGCCTAGTAAGAGCGTATGCTTCGAGGTGAAAAGTTTCTGATTTTCACTCTGGTGTACTACTTACTTGCAATGTAAAACAGGTAAGCCTTATTTTTTTCATCTGTTAAGTAGAGATGACACAACCACGTTCAGAGGCTGGCTATAATTTTGAAATGAGGTGATGTTGTGAATATGACGTCTGGCACAGAGTTACACTGTTTAAATGGTGGCTGCCATACCATTAATACTACCAATTTAATATCTGTTCTCATATTAGCTACTTCTATTTTAGTGCTATTTGTCTTGCTTTTCATAATATGTATTCTATATTTAAATGGAATCAGAGAATCAAAGTGTTTGAGGCTTTGGCTAGGGCATGCTTAAATTCTTATCTCTTCAGAAGGGAAAAAAATCTGGAAAAAAGCTTTAAGATTTTTAATGAGAATATTGATCAGAAACAAAAAGGAGACCCAAATGCTCAATATTGTCTTCTCTGATTCCCTTTATTTGGCCTTTGACACTGGTAAGCAGGACCATGAACAGCATCACTCACAGATGTCTCCATGTTACAAGTCTCAGTGGAAGGGACAAAGACCTAGACTAGAAAATGGACAACTCAGCAAAAAATGACAAATATATACACGGACACATGGACACAAAATATAGTTAAGCAAGACTGTTAACCTCTAATTCTTCCTTCTAGTACCTCTAATTCTTTCTTCATGTATAAAGCTACTTCCTTTTAATACTATGCACGCTTTATTCAAATAAAGAATATGCACCCCAGTGTTCACAGCAGCACAACAATTTACAATAGCCAAGAGTTGGAAGCAAAGTAAATGTCCATCAGTGAATAAGCGGATTAAAAAACTATGGTACATTTACACAATGGAATACTTTGGAGCAGAAAGAAAGAAGGAGCTCCTACCCTTAGCAATAGCATGAATGAATATCAAGAGCATTGTGCTAAGTGAAATAAGCCATGTGGTAAAAGAAAAATACCATATGATCTCACCTATAAGTGGAACCTAATCAACAAAACAAACAAGCAAGCAAAATATCACCAGAGACACTGAAATAAAGAACAAACTGACAGTAACCAAAGGGTAGGGGTGAGGGGGTAATGGGGGGAAAGGGGAAGGGTCATCAAGGACCATGTATAAAGGACACATGGACAAAGCCAAAGGGGGTGGGATCAAGGGTGGGAAGTGGGGATGGATGGGGTGGGGGGAGTGATGGGGGAAAAATGGAGACAGCTGTGCTTGAACAGCAATAAAAAATTAAAATAAAAAAACAAATCAAGAATATTGATAATTTGGAGATAAATGTCACTGAAGATTATAGAGAATGGTAGTGATCTAATAAATCAAGCTGTGCTTCATCTCTTTATTAATATCAAAATAATAATAAAATACAGTGATAATAAATAAAAGACTAGATGTAATTTTTTAAAAATAGATGATTTTGATATATTTTTGACTTTCTAGATTAGGGCAGAACTATAATAATAAAATTTTGTTTAAAATAAGAATATCAAATTATTTTAAGGATTAATTATTGATTTTGTGCATCTATGCTTTACCAGATACACCAGACTGGGAGTCGAAAATACTTCTGGAGATAAACTGAAGATAAGAGACAATTCGATAAAACTCTTTTTAGATAGAATAATTGAAGACCTCATATATTAACAATTCAGAAAGTATGTAATAATCCACACTTAAGTAGCAAATAAAGACATAATATACTATTTATTTCCATTCTTTGGGAAAAATAGAAGAGAAGTTGGAGTGATTCTGCAGAAAAATATTTTAAACCTTCAAGATGATAAAAATAATTTTAAAATACATAAAAATAAAAACAAAGTTCAAACTCAACTAACTCAAATTAATCAATAATCTTAATGCATAAATATTATTCGAACACATACTTTAGTTCTTTCTAGAACTGAAATAATTTGCTAAGAGTAACTGTAGAGAGGAAAAGGATTAGAAATTTGGAGATTTATGTATCTTGATGTTCAATAGCCTTATCATTGGGTATAATAATGTCTTTTTAAAACTGGAAAGAAAAGAAGCTTGGAAACAGATAAAACAGAAGGAATGATGATGGATCGCATCTCTGTGTACTTCTCAGTAGCAAAACACAAACAATCTCACTATTATTTACATCAAGTTATCCTCTTTTTATCATTTTTCTTTGCCAGTCTGTTCACACATTTTAATACACATTTCTAGAGAGCAAAGACAACACCATTTTCTCTCAAAGTAATTGCTCCTGTCCCGCTACTCCACTCCTCATCCCATGACACACAAGAAACTGTATCAATAGCAGCAGTTGTCCACAACCTTGAAAAGGTGTAAAAACTTACATTTAAATGGCATTTGACATTTTGGTACTCAATTAGCCTGCCTTAATCTGTGTGTTCCATACTGTATGGTATTCTGGGAGCATTCCAGCACAGAGATTGGAAACAACTAGAGCCGGAAGGAATTCAGGCTATAGAAAACTAATTTTGCAGCCCAAAGTTTTGGTGACAACAGTTAGATTTTTTAAGTTCAAATAATGAATCAAGGACCCTTAGTAACTGAGCATCTCCTGCTTCATAGTTACCCGTGTCCTGACCGAAGGCCTCACGAGTACTTTCCAAATGTAAAATGTATGTCCAAGTACATTTCCTCTTTTCTTGATGTTCAGTCCACTTTTTTATCTTGTACTTAGTAAGTATATCATCTTGCATGTAATTTCATTAGAATAGAGTTATTATAAAGACCTTAAATATATACTGAATTTACAAAAGAAAAAATCTTTAGTATTCAACGTTCTATTGCTGATGGCTTAAACTGCTCTATATTATTAGAAAGCTCTTTAAATAGTTTGATGGACCACATTATATTCTCAGTCATTCATTCCCTGATTCATAATGGAATTATGCAGTCTCATTTTCTGCCATGATAAGGTAGTAATTTCACTCTTCATAATGTTGGGCTCATCACATGACTTGCTTTGGCCAATGGGATATTACCAGATATATAGAAGCATTGGGTAGAATTATGCTTGCGTGATTAAGCTTGATTTCTCATCCCTCTGCCTTTGGCATGGGGAAAATCGTGCCTCAGCAAGCCTGTGTTCCTAGAAGAATGTGGCCTGCCAGGCTAAACCCATCCCAAATTAGCATACACCCAACTACCTAAAAATGTGTTAAAAAATAAATATTTGTTATTGAACACCAGTGGGGAATTTTGGTTCTTAGTTAAACATTGTTATTTAGCAAAAATTAATTAAAAGCACTGGTGAATTAGGTACTGACGGGAATATCTGAAGGCCCAAAGATGCTGACTCTGGACTAAACCTCTTTAAAAATATCTCTACAGAACCAAACTAGCTGGTCCACATGGAAACTGCTGCTTGTGATACAGTTACTCAGTTGCTGCAGCGTCCACTGATTCAAATATCACTTGAATTGTCCCAGATAGCATGCTATAAGCAGTCAGCTAATGAAATACCTATTTATGTTTGTGGAAAAAGCAGTAGTATACTATCAAATTTTAATTGATTTGACTTAAAGACTAAGAATGACTAAGTTAGCAAATATACAGATATTTGGAGCAGTCGGAATCCACCAGGGACTAATGAAAGGTGCCACTAATCCTTGTAAAAATGTGATACCTGTACAGAAAGTTTCCAGCCATAAACTATGAAAATAGAAAGATTTACTGAAGATACAAGATACAAGAAACATTATACATAAGACAGTGATGCCTCAGTCCCCTTCAAAGTAGGTACCTTGGGACCTCACTCAGTTCTTCCATTTGCCATCAGGTGCTCTCTTATATTTTCCTGAATCTCACTGGTGGTCTGAAATCTCTTCCCTTTCAAAGGTGATGTTAGTTTTAGAAAAAGCCAGAAGTTGCAGGGCCCCAAATCTTGTCTATAGGGGGACTGAGTCACCCGCATGATTTGATGTTTTGCCAAAACTCTGCATGAGACATGATGCAACAACCAGCACATTGTCAATATGAAGCTGCCAATCACCAGTTGCCCATAGCTGAAGCTTCTGAATCAGCCAAATAGTTTCCATGAGAAATGTTCAAGCTTAATGCAAAATTTGATGCAGATTCATTGCTCTACTCACTCAGTGATTTTGAATGTGATGGACACACGGTACACATGCTCACTCAATGATGTCTACCACATCCACTGACTAGTATGGTGAAGTCATCACTGCTCATACATGTGCATTCCAGTCCACTCTCCTTGGCCGCCAGGTCACAATGATGACATACAAACTGTTCTTGTTATATTAACAATAGCTGGTCTTTTTCGGGATAGACCTTGGATAGGAATATGTACCCCTTGATATAAAAAGAATATCCAATACCACAGGCGTTTTAATTAGATTTTTTATCATCATTATTTCTATTTCTCCCTTTAAACAGTAACAATAAAGCAGCAAACCCCAAAAAGGAAAATTAGCTGTAATGAAAGAATGCAGCACTGATGTTCATGGAATGGTGGAAAATTTTATCTCGTTCAAGGTTCAACATATCAAATTCTTCCACTGGCTTAACCCGTTTAACACAATGTAATAATATTAGTAGCATCCAAACTCTCACAGCCACGTATCCTGTCTGCCAGATTCATGGGTGCTGACATCTGAAATGGTAAATAGTTATCTATGCTATTGACTTGATCTAATACAATGTCATGAGGATTTACAGAATCACAATACTCCTACATATCTCACTGTTATGGTTATATTGAAATATCATTATTATAAAATAGAAATATACATTTAGGTCTATTTTGGTTTAAGATAATTTTACAATGTTCAGAAAAATGTACCAGGACAACCCATAACCTTGGTCTCATTGTGAGAAAGACATCTGATTAGTTACAAGTACATTTAATTTTCTACCAATATCTGTCTGTAATCCTCCAACTTTTAAAATCATCAAAATAAAAATCTGAGAAACTGTCACAGTGAACAGCATCCTGAGGAGACATAAAAACTCAGTGTAATCTAGTTTCTTAAATGGGACTGTGAAGTAGAAAAAGAATTTTAGAAAGCAAAAACTAAAAAAAAATCTGAATAAAGTACAGAATTCAGGTAGTAATGATATATTAACTTGATTCGTTAATGATGACAAATGTATCATACTACTGTAAGATGTTAATAAAGAAAACTTGGTGTGGTAAATATGAAAACTGTGATTTATCTTCATTAAAACTATTCTAAAATAAAAATGTTTATTTGAAAAATAAAATAACAAAAAATAATTCTGTCAAGAATTCAAGTTGTAAAACATAAATGCTTTTCAGGAGAAAGTAAGTTTCCAATATGAAAATGTTACTTGCATTATGTGCTTCTGTTTAAAATAAAAATGGAGGGGGGAAGGCTTCAGAATCACATGATCCAAATACAATGTTCAGAGTCTCAAGCTAAGTTTTTCTAAGGCTGGGAAAAATTAAACTGATTTTTCCTCTGGGAGGAAAGAATCATACATTTAAGCATATATTCTAGCAACAAAATAGTGCTAAAGAACCAGTTCCATCTTTAGTATTATGGGCTAGACTATGGAAAATATCAAGGCACTATCAACTTCTTAAATGAAGACTAACAGGTAAAAATCTAGAAAAGCTATAACATCATATGTAAAAATCTGGACATATTTACATGTCCAGACAAATTATTATTTTTTATTAAGAGATTTCTACATCTTCAGTCTTATTCCTTATATATGACATTGCTTATAGGTAAAAAATAAAACAAAATAAATGATTTACATGTACCTTTTATCTGTCCTGACAGGTGTGGTCCAGTGTTTTAGGCATCGTCCTGTGAAGCGAAAGGTTGCAGGTTTGATTCCTGTCAGGGCACCTGCCATCTTTGCAGGCCAGGTCCTGCTGCAGTGGCGTGTGGGAGAGGCAACCAATCACTGTTTCTCTCACACAGTCATGCTTTTCTCCCTCGCTTTCTCCCTCCCTGCCTCACTCTCTAAAAATAAATAAAATAAAGTAAATTTACCTTTTGCTTTTGTTTATTCTGACATTCCTTTAAAAATCACACATATTAGAATGAAAATCTTGTTTTTTAAAGTGGTACATGGACAGGCAAAGAGCTTGCTAGAAATGTGGAATCTCATACTTCATCCCAGAACTTCTGAACAAATTATTCATTTTAAGAAAATCCCAAGTGATTTATATGTCCATTAAAATTTGTAATGCGCCAAATCACACTACTTTTTAAGCACTTAATAAAAACTTTCTAACACATACTCACATGACGCATGTGCACAAATATTTTGATTCATTCATTTATTTTATAAAGCAACAACTGATAAAGTCTCATGTACTTATACTCAAAAAGACTGAATAATTGATGGGGTAGGAGGTGGGCAGATGTCATTTTTGCTTTTTATTATTGACATGACACTGGAATGTTGATTATGTGTTCTGAGCCTCATTGACTTCATCTGCAAGGTGTGGATAGTACTGTCAACTATGATTCCTTTGCTGGAGTTTTTTTGAGGCTACCAATCAATGATTCATGTGTCTACTTTGCATAAAGTACTATGGATGTCATATGAATTTTGACATTATGATTACTATGAGCATCATTCAATGAAGGGAAATGTCTCAGTGGTAAATATTTCTAAAACTACAAGGCCAATAAGAAATGGCTAAGTTCATTTGCTGCTATGGTATTCTATATCAGATAGATGAATTTGATAATAGAATTTTCTTCAGTTGATTTCCTCCCATGTAGGAGAGTTTTCTTTTCATAATTTATGTCTCATGATGTAATTCTATCTATGGTAAAAATTTCAATTAGTAATAGAGCAAAATTAATCAGAAAAAGCAAAAGTTTAAAAAATATTGTTAGGTCCTAAGTTAAATATTCCTTCAATTAAATTTTATTTTTTGTATTTTTTTATTGTTCAATTATAGTTGTCCCAATTTTCCCCTGCCTCCCCTGCCCTTCCCACACCCTGCTCCCTCAGTCAATCCTCACCCTGTTGTCCATTAATCATGGGTCCTTTTACATCTTCCTTGGCTATACACTTCCTGTTTTTTCCCATTATCTCTCTCCCAAATACCCTTTTGTCACTGTCAGTTTGTTCTTTATTTCCTTGTCTCTGGTTCTACTTTACTTGTTTGTTTATTTTGTTCATTAGGTTCCACTTACAGGTGAGATAATATGGTATTTATCTTTCACAACTTGGCTTATTTCACTTGGCATAATACTCTCCAGCTCTATCCATACTGTTGCAAAGGGTAGGAGTTCTTCCTTTCTGCTGAGTAGTATTCCACTGTGTAAATGTACCACAGTTTTTGATCCACTTTAGATGGGCACTTAAGCTGTTTACAGTACTTGGCTATTGTGAAGTGTGCTGCTGTGAACATTGGGGTGCATAGGTCGTTTTGAATTGGTATTTCAGGGTTCTTTGGGTTAAAATCCCAGCAGTGGGATCACTGGATCAAAAGGCAGTTCCATCTTTAGTTTGGGGAGGAAGTTCCATACTCTTTTCCACAGTAGCTGCACCAGTCTGCATTCCCACCAACAGTACACAAGAGTTCCCTTTCCTCACATCCTCCCAGCACTTGTTGTTTGTTGATTTGTTAATGATGGCCATTCAGGCCAACGTTATGTGGTAGCTCATTGTGTTTTTAATTTTCATCTCTCTGATGGCTACTGATGTTGAGCATTTTTTCATATGTCTCTGGGTCCTCTGTGTGTCCTCTTTGGAGAAGAGTCTGTTCAGGTCCTTTGTCCATTTTTTTAACTGGATTGTTTGTCAACCTGATGTGGAGTCATATGAGTTCTTTATATATTTTGGAGATCAAACCCTTGTCTCAGGTATCATTGGCAGATATGTTTTCCCATAGGGTTGCTTCCCTTTCCATTTTGATGATGTTTTCTTCAATCATGCAGAAATTTTTAATTTGATATAGTCCCATTTGTTTATTCTTTCCTTTATATCCCTTATTATAGGAGATATATGGGTAAAAATATTGCCGTGTGAGATATCTGACATTTTACTGCCTAAGCTTTCCTCTAGGGCTTTTATGGTATCACAGCTTATATTTAAGTCTTTTATCCATCTTGAATTTATTTTTGTGTATGGTGTAAATTGGTGGTCTAGTTCCATATTTTGGTACTTACCTGTCCAGATGTCCCAGCACCATTTATTAAAGAGACTATTTTCTCACCATTTTATTTCTGCCCCCTTTGTCAAATATTGGCTAACAATAGAGACATGGGTTTGTTTCTAGGCTCTCTATTCTTAGTTTTATTGATCCATGTGTCTGTTCTTATGCCAGCACCAGGCTGTATTGATTACAGTGGCCTGTAATACAATTTGATATCAGGTATTGTGATCCCTCCTACTTTGTTCTTTCTGAAGATTGCTGCAGCTATTCAAAGTCTTTATGGTTGGTTCCATATACATTTTTGAAATATTAGTTTTATATCTTGAAATATGTCATTGGAATTTTTATAAAAATTGCATTGAGTCTATAGACTGCTTTTGTGTAGTATGGACATTTTCATGATGTTATTTCTTCCAGTCCATGAACACAGCATATGCTTCCATTTATTTGTCCTTTTCTCTGTTTCTTTCTTCAGTGTTCTCTAGTTTTCTGAGTACGGATATTTTATTTCCTTGGTTTTTCTTCTTGCTACAATAAATGGGAATTGTGTTCCTAGTTTCTGCTTGTGATGTTCCACTTTTGTTGTACAAAAATGCCTTCAGTTTCTGAATATTAACTTTGTATCCCCCTATTTTGCCAAATTCATTTATTAAGTCAAGTAGCTTTTTGGTGGAATCTATAGGATTTTCTATGTATACTATCATATCATCTGCAACCAATGACAGTTTTACTTCCTTCTTAACAACTTGGATGCTTTTTATTTCTTTTTCTTTTCTGATCACTGTGGCTAGAACTCACAATACTATTTTGAACAGAAGTGGTGAAAGTGGACTCTCTTGTCTTGTTCCAGATCTTAGGGGAAAGCTTTAATAATATTTTCCCCATGAAGTATGATGTTTGCTGTAGGTTTCTCATATATGGCCTTTATTATACTGAAGTATGCTCCCTCTATTCCCACTTCGCTGTTTTTATGACAAATGGGTGGTATACTTTATCAAATGCTTTTTCCACATCTATGGATATGATTATGTGATTTTGTCTTTCCTTTTGTTTAGATGATATATTATGTGTATCAATTTGCAAATATTGTACCATCCTTGTATCCCTAGGATGAATCCCACTTGGTCATGAATTGCTGGATGCAGTTTACCAATATTTTGTTGAGAATTTTAACAACTATGTTCATCAGGGATATTGACCCATAATTTTCTTTTTTTGTAGTCTCTTTATCTGGTTTTGTAATTAGGATAATGCTAGCCCCATAAAATAAGTTTAGGATCTTTTCCTCCCCTTTAATTTTATGAAACAGTTTGAGGAAAAAAGGTATTCTTCTTGAAACGTTGGGTGAAATTCACCAGTGAACCCTCGGTCCAGGGGTTCAATTTGTTAGGAGTTTTTTTATTGTTTCAGTTTCACTAGGTACAATCTGTCTATTTAGATTCTCAGATTCTTCCTGATTTAGTTTTGGAAGATTGTATGCTTCCAGGAATTTATCCATTTCATCCAGGTTTTCCAGTTTATTAGTATACAATTCTTCATGACATTTTCTTACAATCCTTTATATCTTTTGGTGTCAGTGTTATTTATCCTCTTTTATTTCTGATTTTATGTATTTGGGTCCTTATTCTTTTGTTC
>PVKM010024705.1:0-20766 GCA_004027735.1 Carollia perspicillata
TGACATAGAGACCTCAACTGAACCGCTAGACCTGAAGGGACTATTGGGCCGAGCTAATGGGCACTCAGAAGTTATTAGTATGAACTGATAACCAATCTTTTGGCACTAGGAATGACCCCAGGAGCCTGGTGCAGTCTCCCAAGGACTGGGTAGAAACAGTGGGAAATAATGACTGAAACTGATAATGTGGCAGGACAGGGTATGAGAGCAGAAATAAGTGACTTGCTAATTATTCTGAGTGTCCCACCCCAGAATGCCCCAAAGCTCTTATTTTTCGGTGGTCTACTGAATTCCATGTGGATCCAGCCAACAGGAGATAGGCAGATACAGGAGTGTGGGAGGAGCAGAGTTCAGATACTTGTCTTAGCTTCACCCTTAGACACTATGCGGGCAGTGGCTGTGTTTCTGGGGCTACAGCCCCTCTTGTAGGCTCCAGCTCTCTCACTGACTTGGTATCATTTCCCTGCTCTGACCAGCTGGATATAATAGTTTCTTGCTGTTAAATAGTTTCTTGCTGTTTCTTGCTTGTGTCGCTCTCCCTTGTTCTTTCCTTAAATCTGCTCACGTACTCCTTTAATTAAATCTCTTTCAGACAAATCCCTTAGAATGGACCATCTAGTTTCTGCTAGGACACTTAGGAACTCAAGTTGATTAAAAGGAAAACAAGTGTTATTTCTTAAAAACTCAAGTTTGTGGACTAAGATTCATGCTTTCTCTCGTAGGATTGGAGTTACTCTTCCTCATTTTATAGACGGTGAAGGGGTTAGTAAGTTTTCCACATCACACAACAGCTAATCAGTGGCCATGCCAGAGCCTGAACTCAGTAATTCTGACTCCATGGCTAGTGCTGTTTTCTAGGTACGAAACATATCAAAGCTAAACAAACATTAATCTCCTCATCCAACTACAAACAGGAGGGACTAGCTAATCATCAAGGAACCTTCCACTTTATCATTCTAAGACTTTTCATTTCTCAAAGATCCTTTCTAGTTCATCATTCCAAAACTATATGCCATCGAGTTTTCTAAACCTGGAAAGAGGAGGCAAGATTGGCTTCCAAAGGGAAAATATTTGTTTCCACAGGAAGAGCTTCCATCCCTTTGGGGCTTCCAAATCCTGCAATGTCAAGTGACTCTGGTTCTCAGTAGGGCAGACATCAATATGCATTCCCACTTGACCTCATGGTTGCTACCAAGAGAAATGGACTCTAGTCCTATGGACAAAGTTCAAGGAGGCTTCTCCAATTAAAGTTCCTTTTTCAATATCCATCAGTTAAGTGTCACAGACAAGCCTGCTGTTTCCTTTATTTGTTGACCTAGTAATGAAAAGGCATGTGCAAAGACAAATATCTTTGTTTTTTGTTTTCCCTTGCAGACATACAGTCTCAGCAATCCTAACCTGGACACTCATTGGTCTGGGAGTTATAAGCAGAGTGTTTTTAAAGATGAAGTAACCAGGTTTTGCATTTTGTCTGGAAACAACACTACTCATTTAATCACCGTTGCCTTACACCTGGCTCTGTCACTTGTGTTTTTGAAGGCGATGGCCTCTGCCATCATTTAAGTTTGTGGACATTGGCTTAAACACACACCAGAGAGAATATTTACTCCATAAGCAAATTTTCTTTGACATGCTGAGAATTATAAGCTTTCTTTTCCCTGCTGTTCTTGGTGCTTGGCTATGAAAGGCCTATGATTACATTTTATTTTCACTTAAAGTTTTTATTTAGGTATAACATTCGGACAGAAAAGTGAAAAGTGATAAATGTATAGCCCAATTTTCCCATTGTGAACATCTCCATTTAAGGACCACTGCAGGAAGTAGAACATTACATGCACCTAGAAGACCCCTTAGTAACCTCTCCTAGTCATTCAATCCTTCTCCGAAGGTAACAACTCTCCTTGTCTCTAGAACCACTAATTTTTGTCTGTTTTTGGACATAACATAAACAGAATTATATAGTATGATTTTTGTGTCTGGTTTCTTCTGATCAGTTTCACATATATAAGTTTTATCCATGTTTTTTCATGGCGCAAATTCATTCTCATTACTGTATAGTTTCCAGTTGCTTGGGTTTATCAAAATGTATCCATTTTATTGTTAATGGACATTTGGGCTGTTTCTTTTTGTTATTAAAAATAATACCACCACGAAGATTTTGACAAGGAGTGAAATGCTGGGTCAAGTGACACATGTATACTCAGCTTTAGTAGATGATGCTAGTTTTCCAAAGAATTTGGAAATTTCCATTCCCTTGAACAGTGTGTAAGAGTTGCGGTTTCTCAACATCTTGTCAACACTTGGTTGTGTTAATTTTTACAGTTCCAGTGATTCATGTGTGCATTTAATTTGTATTTTTCTGATGACTAAGGAAGTTCAATACTTTTCATATGTTTATTGGCCATTTGTGTATCCTCTTTGGGAATGAACTTTTTCAATATTTTCCCATCGTTTTTTAGTTATTCTGCTTTTATTTTTCTTCTTGATTTGTAAATATTTTACTCTTTATTAGTATCTTATTAATTACAGATATAGTACTTTCCTAATTAGGGGCTTACTTATTCACTTTCTGCATGATGTCTTTTATGACTAGCATGGGCAAAGGCTTTAGGACAGCAATGAGCTTGAAATGTTCAAAGCAGACCAGCGGGCCTAGAATGAAGTGAATGAGAGGAGTCTGGGTATCTTCCTACCAACCAGATACCAACAGGCCTGATAGGTCATTGTAAGAAATTTTATTTTATTCTATTGGAAATGAGAAACCATTGGAGAGCTTTAAATAGGGGAGAGATGGAAGGTAAGCTTTGAAATGATCTGGCATGCTGAGTGGAAATAGAGTTCCAGGTAATTGTATGTGTATGTTTGGAGGCAGGAAGTCAGCATGGAGGCAGGAAGAACAGTCTGATGACTATTTTAGGAATCCAAATGAGAGACAGCCATGGCTTAGATTGAGACTATAGAAGTGGAGCATTATGGATTAAACTGTGGCCCCTCAAAAAAGATATGTTGAGGTCCTAACCCCTGGTAACAGAAAACGTGTCTTTGTTTAGAAATAGGGTCATTACAGACATGATTAGTTAAAATGAGGTCATACTTGTGTAGGTTGGATCCCCAATCCAATATGACTCATGTCATTATAAGAAGACAGCCACAGGAAGTCAGAAACACACAGGGAGAAGGCCATGTAAAGACACAAGATTGGAGCCATGCATCTATAGGCAAAGGAACACCAAAGCTTACAGGCAGCTCACCAGGAGCCAGGAAGGATTCCTCTACAGCTTTCAGAGGGAGCCTTCTAGCCTCTAGAACTGTGAGAAAACTACATGTTCGCTATTTTAAGTCATCCAGTTTATGGTGCTTTGTTATGGTAACCTTAGGAAACTAATATGGAAGTGGTGATAACTGGCCACATATATTTTGAAGAAATATATATAATATATAGGTTATATATTATTAATGTGTTATTAACTATATCAATTATTGATTTTATAGTTGTTCACCTTATTACTATTATAACATATTACAAATATGATATATGTTAATGTATTTATTGAGAAATTATAGAAATTTATTGAAGAACATGGAGAAAGAACTGAATAAATATTCACATTTAAAAGGCTCTATATTGTAAAGATGCCACTGCTTCCTTAATTAAATCTATACAATTTCATAATAAATAATAACAGGAATTTTACAAATTAGCGAAATAACTCTAAATGTGAAAACACAGGGTCCCAAGAATAATCATGAAAGAACAAAGGCAGGACTTGCTCACATAACAGCAGACAGCAAGAGCATTCATAAACCCATAGACTGGTGTGGCATTGATACAGTGTCAGAAAGAATAGGCAAATGAGCAGATAATGAGCCAGGAAATGAATTCAAATAAATATAAAGTGCTGGTATATTATAGTAGTACAAACTCATAAGTGATTCCAGGAAAATATAAAAAATACCAGTATATGTGATTCTTATCTGATGCCATCACAAAAAATTTTCTAAAAGTGAAAAATAATATTAAAATATTTCAAATAAATATATTTGTTGCATATTTTAATCAAAATACTGGAAGAAAAATACACAATAAAGAGTTTAATGAGTATGACTAATACACTAATGTGAAAAAACTCCTAATGTATCAGAACATACAGAAAGATTAGGTCATACAATTATGAGTCCAAATGCAGTATCCAAGATTATTTAATAAAATCCCACAAATTAGTAAGTAAATGCAAAACAATGCAGGAGGAAAAAATGGGAAATGAATATGCACAGGAAATTCATAGAGAGGAAACCCAAGTGGCCAATAAACACTTAAAATATATTAAGAAATACTAGTAATTAGGGAAACTCAAATTAAACATCGAGATATTATTTTACTTAAATAAAAATATTTTAAAATACCAATGTTGGTAAAGAAAGACAAAAATAGGAATTCTGAAACCCACCTGCTGTGAGGTTGTAGTGAGAATTGGCACAATTACTAAAGATGAATTGGTAATATCTAGTAAAGTTCATAATATGCATTCACCAATCACCCAGAGATTCTACTTAGTGGTATATGCTACACAGTAACACTTGGACAAGGAGGTATCTACCTGAATGTTCATTATTTATAATAGAAAAAAGTTTTAATGAATCTAAGCGCTCACCAAGAGAAGACTAGGTAAAATTGGTATTTAGATGAACCATAGTATACAATTAATATGTATAAGAATTGATTTTTATATTTCCACAATGAAATATATTGAATAATACATATTGAAAATATGTATTTATATTTCCTCAAATAATCATATTGAATAAAAAGTTTGGAATATGAGCCAGTGAATATGAGGTCATTTATTTAACATTTTTAAGCATAGCAAACAATTCAATTCATTGAGTTTAATCCATAGTGATAAGGAAAAAAATTCTGAAAAGTCCTAAACTAAATTACAGCAGGTCAGAGTGTGGAAGGAAGAGACAAGAAGGGGGTCTGGTTGGTGTAGCTCAGTGGATGGACCACAGGCCTATGAACCAAAGGGTCGCCAGTTCGATTCCCAGTCAGGGCATAGGCCTGGGTTGTGGGCCAGGTCCCCAGTTTGGGGTATGTGAAGAGCAACCACATGTTGATGTTTCTCTCCCTCTCTTTCTCCTTCCCTTCCCTTCTCTCTAAAAAATAAATAAATAAAATCTTTGAAAAAGAGAGAGAAAAACGAGAAGGGGTTAATCAGTTAACAAAATGCAGGGCAAAACCAACTAATTGCTTACATTCCTAAGTGTGTGCTGGAACTGTGAATTAACTTCTCGGTGGCTATTTCTAAGATTATATAAAAGAGAACTCAAGCCCTGACTGGTGTGGCTCAGTTGGTTGGGCATTGTCCCACAAAGCAAAAGGTTGCTGGTTTGATCCCAGGACAGGGTGCCTGGCTTGTGGATTTGGTCCCTGGTAAGGGCATGTGTGAGAGGCAACTTATGGATGTTTCTCTCACACATCAATGCTTCTCCCCCTGTCTTTCTATATCCCTTACCCTCTCTCTAAAAATAATTAAATAACATCTTTAAAAGAAAGAGATTGAGAACTTAACATATGAACTTACCAATTCTTAACACATAACCAACCTGAAAAAGTACACCACAGGTCTTCGTTACGGACTCTGCATCTATCCCAGAGCTGCTGCTGGCTGCTTCACCTGTTCCACCCATCTGTGGCCGATATAAATTCTTTGAAAACAACTTACATCTTTTTCCCCATAGCTAAGATACAAAATTTTGACCATCCACTGCAGGACTGTGGGCATGTTGCCTTCTTCACCTAACCATGCTACTGGTGGTTTGGATTTCATGCCCTGTTAGCAATGGGCCAGTAAAGTGTTTCTTAAAGACAAATAAATATACAAACAAAAAAACCTTTCATCTACAGAAGTCAGTGTTTTTCTTTTACGATAGAAACAAAGACTGGCAGTTGACACACTAACTTTGGAGTAGTGGTTTCTTTATGGAAGAGAGGGAGGGGAATTACAGTATTGTATTGAAACAAATATTAGTATTTGTAATTTGGGACACATGACTGGTTTATACTGTGTGTTTTCATATATATTTAACTGAAACAGGCAAGTCACAGAAGTACAAGGTCAATGTGCCTATGTAAAGGTTTTCAACCTTGGCAGTGCACGACAAAGTGCAACATCATACAGGATGCTTTACCTATTTTTAGACTGAAGGACAATACAGCAACGTGAACCTACATTTAATTTGTGAATTTTTTCTGAGCCAACAATTCTACTTTTAGAAATCTATTCTTAGAAAATAATAGGACAAGTAGGTAAATTCGTACATATGGTGATATACCTCACATATTTTTATTATAGCAAATATTCAGAACAATTAAATGTCTCTAAATAGGTGATTGAATGAATACTTCATAATGTATTCATTCAAAGGAAAACTATATTGTCATTAAAAATCCAGATGTTGTATCGTCACAAATGAATATTTGTAATATATTTGAAAGTCAAAGTATAATGACAGAAAAGTAATTAAGTGTATGATCTATTTTTATTGTTTATATATGTATTGGGATCCTATGCATAAAAGTCTGACTTTATTTTAAAGTGTACAATGAGGTCATGAAAGATTGATAATTTATTTGTAATTATCTTTAGTCTCAAGATCTTTTTTAAATGAGTATGCATAATTTTTAAGATAAAAATTAAAGATATTGTCATTTGAAAATAAGAAAATATTAAGAACCGAAGGGAAGAAATATTTGGAACTAAGTTAGAGGAATTTGAACAGTTTCTGAAAACAGCGAGTCACATCATTTGTTGGTTCCTAAATGATGACTGATTCATTGACCTAGTGACTCTGTCTGCAGCTCCCTAGGGAGGAGGGAAGTCTTACGATACAGCATCTCCAACTGAGGTCAATATATACACAATATAGCAGAGTTACTTATATCTTCCCACAAGGGGGATATTATCCCCAAAGGAGCAAAGATTGGTTCTTAATGGGTGGAAAAAATCTTAGATATTACAGTGGCTTGTGGCCCTCCAAAGCTCAAACCTACTCAATAAAGTATTATCCCTGAGTACTTAATTTCCCCCATTAAGAAAAAATTAAGTATAATTTAAATGTAAATTATTTTAATTTCTTATTACACTATTTACAGTAATAAAATTTTAATTAAATCAATTTTTCTCCTAAGGGGCAATAGTGGTAAGAGATTTAAAAATACAGAGTAGATGAATTAACTGAGAAGTGCTTAACCCCCTTCAGGGGGATGGTGGAGAATTTAGTATTATTTCACCTCTCCAGACAGCAATTCTATTTTTTATGTTAGTTGTTTTGGATATCAGAAAGGGGGCAGGTTTTTAGGATTACAGTATTATTGGAAACTGATTTCTGTCTAGTGCATGTCTTTAGAGACATAAAATTGCAGAGACTCAATTAGGACCTCCGTTTATCCCCATGGATAACCTCCCCCACACGTCCTTAGCTCTATTTGAGTTTCCCCTCCTGCCATCTCACTAACCACCTCCACGGCTACCGTACACACTATACACAAACCTCACCCACTCAAACACAAAGGTGTGGAGAGAGAATGGAGGTGGAAAATAACAGCAATGACAGGGCTTCTTTGTGAATGGGCTCAAGGAAAAGATGTACTGTACGTGCCAGGGGATTTCTCTGAGCTCTTGATGGATGGGAAGGACAATGGAAGGAGGGACTTGTAAAGGATTTATGGGGGCCAGGATTAAGGGAGCGTGTGAGAATGCCGTCACTAAGCTGGCTTGAGGTAAAAGAAACATGTGGAACACTTCAATGAGACATTAACTAATGCTTCTGCACAGGTGCAGCTGAATGAGGCTAACACCTTATAACAGATCCTCTTCATGTTGCCCGGGATGTCTGTGGATAAGCACATAGAGGTGGTGCAGACAGGGAGGCCAGGCAGGGGAGGAAAACCATTTCTACATTCCTTGCTCTCTAGACTTGGAAATGTAGCTTGATTCCATGCCCAGAATTTGCCTGCCTATTTCTACCCGCCCTGTTAGTTAACAAAAAAAATTCCCAATAAGGTTGAGGAATCCAAGACTTACGCCTTCCTGCCACTTGTTGCTGCCCCATTGGATGGCTGATTGCTCTGTGATACACGGGGGTCCGAGTCAAGTTATAAATACAGGGGCCAAGAAGGGTTCAGTCTGCCCTTGAGGTTATGTCTCTATGGGGGAATCCACCTTATATAAAATAATAAAGCAGACTGGGGATCTGGGAAAGAGAAAACACCTAAGTCTTATTATGTGCCTGATACTTTGATATGCATTATTGTTGAGATTCTCAAAGCCACCAAAGATTCTGCAAAGTAAGTTTATCTTCCTGGTTTTACAGGTGAGAAAACTAAGTAGCAAAGAGATTAAGTGAATTTCTGGCTCAAAGTTTCAATGATAATTGTCAAAAGTGGATTGAATAACTTTCTGGACCAAATTCTGGAACCTTATTTCTACTCCCCAGGGTTTTACAGAGTTTCATATCATGTTAGTTGGCTACAGCCATTATTTTTATTTAAAGAAATAGAAAAGTGGAGTAGAAAAGATCATCAGGGTGTACTCTTCGTATTCAGGGTGTTTTATCATGAAACTGTAATATGTGTCTACTGTGAAACATGAAAACGTATTTCTTACAGAGAGGAAGAGGCAAAAGAGTTCAAAAGTTACTAGACCACGTCCTGTTGTATGCCACTTCCAACTCCACAGCGCAGAGCCTCTAAAGTGGGCCATCTGAATCAGCACGGTCCCTGCATGTACTTGAGCAGTGTTGAGACAGACCTAAAGGGAGCCCGGAAGTTAGTTTAAGGAAATATGCCTTATACGATGAAAGAGACTGTGGACTCCTTTTGAGTTTTCCCCTGAAACTTATATGAAATTGAGTGCCTTTTAGTTTTCTGTTGTTTTTATCATCATTAGTAATGCATTGAGTAGGAAAAGAAAGGAAGCAAGGGATGTGAGTAGCCTGGCAAATGCTGCTGGGGCTATTGCCCATTTGCAGGCTGCATGAATTTTTGAGTTTTGAAAATAATTGTCAGGATTGAACTATATAGTACCTTCATGGAAGATGTATAATAAAGAGATGTGGATGGGGGAAAAAAATAAAGAAATACAGCAGATACAAAACATGATTTTAGGACATTGTCCTTCTCATCACTGTGGTCAAATACCCTGATTATTTTTCATTACAAAGCAGACCTTTGAGCATTTAGAATTCTAAAACTCCAGAGAAATCAAATCAATTGGGCAACCATCTCTCTTGTAAATAATGACTTCATTCACTCACACTCCATCTGTGAACTGAGCATCACTATCTGTGCTGTAGATCGATGTACAGCTCTTGCTTCTTCATGTGATTAGGCAACATCATTGAGCACTTACTATTCTATGGAAGGCACAGTGGTAGAGGCTGTGAGGTACAGACTTCCCAAAATAAGGCGGGAAAGAGTTTCAGTGAAACAAACATAAAGGAAGACAATTAAGGGCTAAACAAGAGAGTTTTGTTTAAATCTGCTAATATAAATAAGCCCCGTATGGGTAGATCAACCTAAGGAAATTAATAATTTTCAAAGTTGTAATTAATTTATCTACATAACTTATTTTTGAACAATTTTAGAATTACTAAAAAGTTGCAAAGTTGAACAGGGAGTTCACATTTAGTCTTCCCCCATTATCCTCTAACGTTAACATCTTATTTGTCAAAACTAAGAAATTAACATTGGTATTGGCTATTAACCACATTACATACTTTATTCTGGTTTCACCATTCTTCCCATTATTTTTCTTCTTCTGTTTCAGGATCTAATCAGGGATGCTGCATTACATTTAGATGTGCTTGTGATATTATTCCTGAAAAGTATAATTCTTTTCCAAGTTTGACTATTTTATAGTGGGCAGAGGGAATAATGTAACAGGTGCCACCTGCTAGGGTATTTGTGGCTGGATCATGAAATCTTGATCAAAATGAAACTTATGTACTATTGTGCCAGTCAGTTAAAGAAGCTGATTTGAACCTGGATGATATAAACTGTGAACACCTCACTCTTTACCTGTGACTTGATCATGAGAAGTCTTTTTATATTTTTCCACAGCTCTTTACAGAGAATTACATATATGAGGTTTGTACAGGAAAAGTCCAGTCATTGTTAAATAACAAGTATGATTTGCACGACACCAGTGCAACCTGGCTTTCAAGGAGAGTGACCTAGAATGTACATGTGTGAACAATGATGATTTCATTGTACCACTCAGTGGGGGCAATAGATGCCAATGAGTGAGCATGTGTACTGTGTGGCTGTCACATTCAAAATGACTGAATGAGTAGAGCAACAATTCTGCATCAAATTTTGCATTAGACTTGAATATTCCTTCGCAGAAACTATTCAGGTGATTCAGAAGGCTTTCAGAGATGATGCAATGAGTGCAGCACAAATCAAAATGTGGCACAAAGGCTTTAAAGATGGTTGAGAATCTGTTGAAAGCGATCCACATTCTGGGAGACCTGCAACAAGCAGAACACCTAAGAATGTTAAACACATATGGGCTGCAATCAACGAAGATTGGTGACTGACAGTGTGGGAACTAGAAGCTGACCTGGGGATTCCCAAAACTACTGTGTCCAAGATTTTGCCACAGGATCTAGCCATGAAATGTGTCGTGGCAAAATTCATTCTTGTGCTACCAGAGCAGAAGGAACATCACACTGCAGTTGCTAATGACTTGATTCAAGCTGGTACCAATGAGCCAGGTTTCCTCAAGAAGGTCATAAGCAGAACTGAATTTGTGGGTCTATGGCTGTGATCTGGAAACAAAGGCCCAGTGGTCCCACTGGAAGTTGCCTGGTTCTCCACGCCCAAAGACAGCATAGAAAAGGCACAGTGAAGGCACAGCAAGATCAAGACCATGTTAACCGTGTTTTTTGATTGGGAAGGTGTTGTCCATCATGACTACATTACTCCAGGCCAAACGATTAATGAGGGATATTACCTCAGTGTTCTTTATCAGTTAAGAGATGCAATACGACAAAATGGCTGCAGCTATGGGCACCTGGTGATTGGCAGCTTCATCACAACAATGTGCCTGCTCATGCATCACATCTCATGCAGAGTTTTTTTATGAAACATCAAATAATGCAGGTGACTCAGCCTCCATACAGGCCAGACTTGGTGCCCTGGCCTGTAGGGGCACCAAAAAGTCATACTTCTGACTTTTCCCAAAACTAAAATCACTTTTCAAAATCCCCTTTTAAAATTACTTTAGAAAGGGAAGAGATTTCAAACCATGCATGAGATTCAGGGAAATATGGCAGGGCAGCTGATGATTATTCTAACAAAGGATTTTGCAGAGTGTTTTGATCAGTGAAAGAGATGCTGGGAGAACTGTGTGAGGTCCCAAGGTGCCTACTTTGAAGGGGACTGAGGTGTCATTGTCCTATGTACAATGTTTCTTGTGTCTTCTTCAATAAATGTCTCTATATTTCATAGTACATGGCTGGATACTTTCTGGACAGACCTTGTCTATAATTGAAATGGGCTCTATAGCTAATCTAGCCCATTTCTTTCACTTACAATATAAGAACTGAGGCCCAAAGAAAGTTCAGTGACTTCCCTATAGTCACTTCATGAGTAAGTAGCCAATTCAGAATTCACATTTGTCTCTTTACTTCCCTTTGGAGAGACACACAAATCATTTCTAAGTTCTATAAAAGTAAAATGCAATTCTTTTGGTAGAACAGAAAAATGGAGAGAAGAGTTAGGAAGCAAATTAAAACATTAAGGTATCTTCTTTCCTCTCTCTCCCCAGACTTAATACTATCTTTATCAAACATGCTCTCCACTGTGAAGAAACTTTGCCATCACCACATGTGTGGCCCTTGGAGAATACTTATTCTCTCAAGTAGATAATTACCTGTTCTCAACTTTCTACCACATCATTTCAAAGAAGTTGGACTTCTTGAGTCCCTTGAATTCCTCAACAACGACTTCCCACTTTGTTTGGGGCTTGGTTGAGCTTTCTTTTCCTTCTTTTCTATGCTCTTTCTTTCTTCTCAAATTTTGCTTTATCTGTGTTGAATTTTAGTTAATATTTCCTTACCTTACAAAGAAAACTAAACTGTGACCAGGTACTTTGGAAAGAATGTCTGTGAAAATCACAAAATGCTTCCTCTTAATCCACTGTGATTAATTTTTCCATAAGAATTTTGAGTCTATTAGACTTGTTTTTATAGCAGTTACTGAAAAAGGATCTCTGTCAGGCATACCATATATTTATTGTAGATGCCCTTGTTAATGAACTGAAGTCAACATATCACTTTTCAGTTTTAAAATGGTAGGTATCAAATGAATAACCAGGAACAAAACTTGTCAGTTGTGTCTGGAAAGCCATTGTTCAACACACACTAAATAAAATAAAGTGTGTTCTTTTCAAAGAGATGAGAGCTCAGATTTTTAAAACTCATCACCTGGCCTTACCTCACACAGAAACAAAATAAATAAGACTATTCTTTCTCATAGTATGTGAAGCTCTTTAATAAACAATAGCTTGCTGTCCCACTAGAAATGTAAGGAATCAAAATTCATCTTTATGTGAACTATTTAGTTATGTCTAGATGCATAGTTGAAAAGCACATTTACTTTGGAGTCAGACAAAACTAGATTTAAATACAGGGTTTTTATTTTACTGTCTGTACGACCTTGGGTGAGTTATTTATTCCTTTTAGAGATTTATTTTCCTTATCTACAAACACTCCTCATGATGAAGGTGATGGTGAAAACTGAAAATGTTGAATTTGTACCTTCTTAGCATCTTGCTGCATTCTACAGGGATGCTTTTATAGTCATGTCTCCCCAAGTGATCAAATGGGTAAAAGTCTTACACTGCATATTTCACTCTAGACACAATTTAAGTCTCCTTTTAATCTAATTAATTCTTCTAAGCCATGTATATCCAACAGGGTTGTAATATATTGAGGTCCTGAGCCACAATATAATTTTTTCTATTTTGGTTTTCCCTATAGTATCATTGTCGTATCCCCAACACAGTGAGGGATTAATGCAACAACAACAACAAAAATAAAAGGAATCAAATTAGTGAAACAGTCTTATAATGACTAAAAGAAATCTTTAATGAAGACATCCTCTATGAAATACAGGGAATCCTAGTTATATACAGGCTGAATAATAGCCCCCAAAGATGTACATGTTCTAATCCTCAGAGTCTGTACAGATGTTACTTTTAAATAGCAAAAAGGGATTTTGCAGGTATGATTCAGTTGTATTATTTTGAATGGTCTGGCTGGGTCCAGTCTAATCACATGAGTCCACTGAGGATTTCTAACCTACAAACTGTAACATGATAAACTTTCACTGTTTTAAGCCACAAAATGTGTGGTAACTTTGTAAAGAAACAATATGAAAATAGTACACTATTTCCCTAGAAAGCTCCTGCATTTAGGAAAAGGAGGAAGGAGATAGAAGAAAGAAGACATAAGGGACCAGAAATTCTCGTGATTGTATATTTTTTTTCCTTTCAGATTTTGGAAATTTAGCGAGGGCTTCTGTGTCCTAAAATAAGAAGGATGAGTCAGATATGTGCTGACAGCAGAAGACAAGAGGAGGTCAGTATTCTTAGCCATGAGCTCAAACTAACGATCCACACAGGATAAGTCCCCGCTTCCATATGGACTTCGGAGGCTGAAAGCACTTGTGGAGCTGAGGCGTAGGGAAAGAAGTAGGGTAGATGAAAAACCTAGGACAGATAGTTTGGCTCAATCCCGGTACCAGTATTCAACAGTGTTGTGAACTAAGGCAAGCCCCAGACCTCTCTAAACTTTTCTATCTTCACCTGTCATTGTGATTTTAAATATACTTGACTGGTGCAGGTGTCATCAGACTAATGTGTGTGAATCCTCAGCACAATTTTATGCACACAGTATGCATTAAATAACCGCTAGTCATTTTTAGTTATTTTTATTGGGAGAGAATTGAGATGCCTGAACTTCAGCAATGTAAAACAAGGCAGCCACAGGGGATCAATTTATTGGATTAATCAAAAGATTTTACTACGTATCAGATACCATGTCAGATATTGGAGAGAAATGAATAAAACAGAAACAGACACAGTTCTGACCTCACTGAGCTTGCAGTCTCCCAAACAAAAGTTATTTTAAAAATGATGGCCTATTTACTGTTTTCAGTCAGTAACAAGGTAATACAGCAATGATAGTATAAACTGATTTACAACAAGAACATGCAGCCTATATCATACAAAATATTCATAATGTATGATCATTGAAATGATAATCATGCCTAAATATTTATTGAGTATTCCTGTTGTACTATTAGGAGAATGACAACAGAATATCACTAAATAATGGCAGAACAACAGGAGGATTACCATATTGGCAAACTGCTCTGGCCCTCGGAGCAATCAACGGGGTCCCGAGTCTACCTGAAACGGATGAAAGGGGTGGGAACAAGAGGCGCGAAAAACGGCAGCAAGACAGGATTTTGTTCAAACTGCAAGGTTTTATTTTAAGCGCGGGGGGGTTATATAGGGACGGGAAAGTAACCCTGATAGGTTGCCCTGGTGCATGATCAGCGCGTGCTCTTGTTAGTGATTGGTCAGTTAGGTGCCTGATCAGCGTGTGATCAGTACCTTGATTGACAGCTGGTTCCCGTGCTCTACAGATGCAATGCTGGCGCTCTGACCGCAATTATGCTGACGCCTTCTTCTGGGCAACACAAGAAGTGCAGCCTCTTGGGCTGACTGCATCAGTAAGCCAGGCCGCAACAGCAAACTATTAGGGAAGGTGTTCTGTTTTATCACTGCCATTTCTAAGTTCACTATTACAAATAAATTAGTGTCAAAATTTCAACAGTTAAAGATACATTTGGACACACATACCCATACACATACACACAAAGTCAGTTCACCCAAAAAGTAAATTAGTGAAATGGTTTAGGTGAAGAGGGAAGATTATTAAAACTTCCCCAAATAGCCTTGGCTGGTTTGGCTGTGGATTGAGCACTGGCTTTCAAAACAAAGGGTCACTGGTTTGGTTCCCAGTCAGGACACAAGCCTGGGTTGCAGGCCAGGTCCCCAGTAGAGGGTGCTCAAGAGGCAACCACACATTGGTATTTCTCTCCCTCTCTTTCTCCCTCCCTTCCCTTCTCTCTAGAAATAAATAAAATCTTTTTTAAAAAACTTCCCCAAATAATATAATAGTGTACAAAGAATAAACACTCTCATTTTTTCAGTTCTGCTGTAGAAGGAAGACAGGATTATCGGGACCAAATGAGAGAGAGTTGGAAAGCAAGAAATTCTACATCTACTCTGTTTAGAGCCAGGACAAGTCCATGCAAAGGCAAGGAATAAGAGGACAGTTCTTTGAGAGCTAGTGAGTTGTCATAAGGGTGGAGTTATTACAAGCATTGTCCAAAGAAAGCCTTGAGAGCCATAGCAAGCTCTGCTACTCGTGCACTTTTTAAAAAGACTTAACCTTTTCTTATCAGATGAGTACAAAACTGTATCTCATTGTGACCTTAATTTACATTTCTTTGACCAGCATTGCTTTGGCTGTGTCTTTAATTTTGATATGCTTTCTTTGTATTTTTACTCAGTTCAATGTAGTATTTTTAAAAACAGTTCCCTTGATATTTCCTCTGTGACTCAGATTATTTAGAAGTATATTTTTTAGTTTCTAAATGTTTTGAGAGTTTCCAAGTATCTATCTGTTATTGATTTCAAGTACACTTTTTTGAAACCAGAGAACGTATTTTGTATAATTTCAATTCTTTCAAATTTGTTGAACTTTGTTGTATGGCCCCAGTATATGTTCTTTCTTGGTATATGTACTGTGGGCACTTGAGAAGAAGGTGGATCATATAAACTGACCTTTAAATGTCAATTAGATTATTTTGGTTGATGGTGATGTTGAATTTTATGTCCTTACTAATTTTCTGTCCAGTTGTTTTATAAATTTTTAAGAGAGGAATGTTGACATCTCCAACAGCAATTGTGGATTTGTCTATTTCTCTTCTGTGTTCCATCAGCTTTTGCTTCCCATGTTTTTCAGCAATGTAGGTTGGTTATTAGAACGGTGTGTTCTTGATGGAGTCACTCTTTTATCAATATATAATCTTCCCTCTGTGATAATTTTGTTTGCTTTAATATTAATATAGTCACTCTTGGCTTTCCTTTGATTAATATTTGCATGTACATATTTTTTATGCTTTTAATTTCAACCTGAATTATTTTAACCTGTATAATAAAAGACAATCAAGAGTTGCCAGTGCCAAGATCACAGAAAATTTAGAATTATCTAACAAATCATGATAAAAATGCATCAGTGAGCAATTATAAACATGCTTAAAACAAATGGGAAAAAATGGAAAATCTCAACAAAGCAATAGGTGCTATAAAGAAAAAACAAATGGAAATTTTAGAACTAAAAATTACAATAACAGAAATGAAAAACTCAATGATTAGGCTCACGAGCAGATTGGGAAAAAAACACAGAAAGCAATTGATGAATGAGAAAGTAGAACAATATAAATTACCCAATATGAAAAACACAGAGAAAATCATCTAAAAAAACTGAACAGAGTCGTGGAGACCTGTGCAACTATAGCAAAAGATCTAAGGTTTGTGTTATCAGAGATCTGGAAGAAGAAGAAAAATGTATTTAAAGAAATAATGGCTGAGCCCTGGCTGGTGTAGCTCAGTGGATTGAGCACAGTCCTGTGAACCAAACAACTGCAGTTCAATTCCCAGTCAGGGCATATGCCTGGGTTGCAGGCCAGTTCCCGTCAGGGGATGCATGAGAGGCAACCATACATTGATATTTGTCTCCCTCTCTTCTTCCCTTCCCCTCTAAAGACAAATAAATAAAATATTTAAAAAACTCTAAAAAAAAAGAGAAAGAAATAATGCCTGAAAACCCCCAATTTGGCAGGAGACATAAACCTATACATTCAAGAAGTGAACCTCTAACAGAATCCAAAAAAATTTATATCAAGACACTTTATAATTAAACTTCTGAAAACTAAAAATGGAGGGAAAGCTAAAGCAGCTAGAGAAAAACAACACCTTATCTTCAGGAGAAAAGCCATTAATGTGACAATGGATTCCTGATAAAACAACATGGAGGCCAGAAAAAAGGGGCACAATATTTTTCAGATGCTAAAAGGAAAGTAATGTTATCCCAGAATCCTATAGCCCATGAAATGCATTCTTCAAGAATAAAAATAAAATCAAGGAATTACAGGATGAAAGAAAACAAAGATAATTTCTCCTCTAGACCTACCTGAAAAAATAGCTAAAGGAAGTACCTGAAGCTTTGAGGCTTTGTTAAAAACACTTAAAAACAAATGGATTAGTCACTGTCACCTGGGGCAATGGTTAATAGTTGGGGTAAATAATACACTAACCTAAAATCTTAGGAAGAAAGGCTGGGGAATGAAGTTCTTTGGGAAATAAAGGCTTTGAAAAGCTCTAACATATTCCTGGGAACCTAGAAGACCACACACATGCCCAAGTCAGGGTGCACATTAAAAAGACTTCAGAGGGCCCTATCTTCTTGCCTTTGGCTGAACTTCAGGTTCCATGCAAGCAGATGTGAAGGCTGAAGCAGAGTTGTGAACTGTGTATGAGTGTTGAAGGTGTGCCCAACACACATACAGAGACCATGTTTAAAGACTGGGGTATGCATGTGTGCAAGTGTATGTGCACACATATGTGTTTCTCTGTTCATTCATTTGAAAAATCCTCTGCTGCATCACTAGCTGACCACTAAGCTAGTGGAACAGAAGCTTCAGTGGCCACACATGACAAAAAATAAAAACTTTAGAAAATTAGTTCAGAAAAGTCATTGAACAAACAGCAACAGCTACAGTAAACAGTAACAATAAATGCTCAGGTGAGAGAAGCATCTGATTTATAGAATTACTACATGGTAACATTCAAAGTTTCCTGCTTTCAACAAAAAGTCACAAGAGATGCATAAGAAGAAATAAAATAACAGCCCATGCATAAAATAATTACTAGAAAATATCCCAGAGGAGGTTCAGACATTTTTGTCTTACTAAACAAAGACTTTCAATTGGCTACTTTAAATATGCTTATGAAGCTAAAGAATACTATGAGACAGTGTCTCACCAAATAGATAATATCAGTAAAAAATAAAAATTATAAAAATGAACCAGACAGAAATTCTGGAGTCGAAAAGCACTATAGCTGAAATTATAATTTCACTAGATGGGTTTAACATCAGATTGAGTAGGTAGAAGAAGGACTCAATGAACTTGAAGAAAAGATAATTAAAATTATCCAGTCTGAGTGGCATAAAGAAAACAGAATGAAATAAAAATGAACAATGCCTAAGAGACCTGTGGGATACCATCAGCTATACTTACATATTCATATTGGAAATCTCTGAAGGAGTAGTGAGATAGAAAGGAGCAAAAGTATATTTGAAAAATAATAGCCAAAAAATTCCCCCATTGGATGAAACATAATCTGTACATCCAATAAATTCAACAAACTGTAGGAATGCTAATGTGAAGAAATCCACTCCAAGCCACATTGTAATCAAACTGACAATATCCAAAGACAAAGAGGGAATCTTGAAAGCATCAAGAGAGAAGTGACTCATGGACAACAGACCTTTAATAAGATTAACGGCTGTTTTTTCAATCAAAAACCATGGAGGTCAGAAGAGAAGGGCACAACATACTCAAAATCCTGAAAAAAAAAATGCTATCAACCAAGGATTCTGTATCTGGAAAAATATGATTCAAAAATGAAGGAGAAATTAAAACATTCCCAGATAAACAGAAACTCAGTTCATCACAGCTAGTAGACCTGTCCTACAAGAAATGCTAAAGGGAGTCATTCAGGCTTATATGAAATGATAGTAGAGAGTAACTCTACTCAAAGAAAGAAATAACAACACTGGTAAGATGAACTACCTGGATAAATATGAAGATGAGTATTAATGAATTTTTGGTTTTCAACTCCTCTTTGACAAGTCTTTAGAGAAGACCAAAATTACTATAATAAGGAATAAAGGTGGGGACATTACTACTCATCTTTCAGACATAAAAAATAATTTTAAGAAAATACTATTAACAATTATATGCCAACAAATTAGGTAACTAATGCACAGAAATTGTCAAAACTGACTCAAGACTAAATAGAAAATATTAAGACATTTAACAAGTAAAAAGTGATTTAAAGACTTCCTACAAAGGGCCCAAGTCAGGTGACTTCACTGGTGAATTCAACCAAATGTTTTAAGAATGCTTAACACCTAACTTTCTCAAACTCTTCCAAAATAGAAGAAAAGAGAACACTTACTACCTGATTCTATGAGACCAGTGGTACCCTGATACCAAAGCCCAGAAAAGACCACATAAGAAAAGAAAATTACAGATCAATATACATAATGAGCATGGAGGCAAAAATTCTCAACAAAATGCTGAAAAATGGAATCCAATGGCATATTAAAAAAACTACACACCGTGACCAAATAGGATTTATCTCAGAAATCCAAGGATGTTTTAGTATATGAAAATCAATCAATTTAATATCTATATTAATTAGAATAAAGAAAAAGCCACATGATCATCTCAACCAATGCAGAAAAAAATATTTGCCCAAAATCCAATGTCCTTCTACTAAAAACACTGAAAAAACTAGGAGTAAAAGAGAACTTTCTTAACCTAATAAAGGGCATTTATGAAAACACATGGCTAACATATTTAATGGTGAAAGATTGAAAGCTTTATTCCTAATATTGGGAACCAAATATTGATGTCCATTATTACCACTTCTGTTCCACATTATACTGAAAGTTCTCACCAGGGCAACCAGGCAAGGAAAAGAAAGAAAAGGCACTCTGATTGGGAAGAACAGAATAAAACTATGAGTATCTAGTGAAAAATGATGAGGCAGGAGGTAGTCAGGAAGGAAGCTCCAGAGGCCCTGCAGGGCTGAGGTAGAAAACATCTATACATGACAAAGACCCCCTAAGATGGGTTGTTCCTGTTTTCTGGGATAACTCTGAATCATAGAATGTGCCTGCGCGCTACCCCTGATTCATTATAATATCATTATAATGAAATAACACTGTGGGACTCCCTTCTCCAGTAGCCAATCAAGAAAGTCATGGGAAACCACACGTGCTCAGTAGCTTTGAAATCCAACTCCTTGTACCTGCACAGGAAAAGCCTGCCAAAGACTAGCAGGGGGGCTTCTGCCCCTATAAGAATAGAATCCCCCAGCCCACGTGCCCTTTTTCTTTCCTCTGCTCAGAGCTGGCCCACTCCCGTGTCCTGTGGTGTGTACTATCACTTAATAAATCTTCCCTCTTTCTTTATGCTATAAACTTTGTGTGTTCGGTTCAATTCTTTGTCCTCGATCACTAAGAACCTGGTTACCTGTGCACACCTGTGACAATGACATGATTTACAATGATACAATGACATGATACAATGACATGTATCTAAAGTTTTAAAGTATTCACAAAATATTACTAGTGATAATAAGTTCAGCAATTTTTCAGCATATGAGATAAATATACAAAGTATTTATATTTCTGCACACTAGCAATGAAGAATCTCTTAATTGTTCATTGTGTACTTAGTGCCTCCATACTGTTCCTTTTGTTTGGAGTGACCTTGTTCTCTCTGCCATACCTTTTCTACCTGGTAAACTCCTAGTCATACTAAAGAGCAAA
>PVKM010024706.1:0-20371 GCA_004027735.1 Carollia perspicillata
TTAGTTCATGTCCATGTATCATAAGTTCTTTAGCTTCTACATTTCCCACACTACTCTTGCCCTCTCCCTGTCTATTTTCTCCCCACCGTCTATGCTACTTATTCCCTGTACCTTCTCCCCACCCTCTCCTCCCACTCCCCTGTTGCTAACCTTCCATTTCTGTGGCTCTGCTCCTGTTTTAGGTGACCGCTTAGTCTACTTTTGTTTTAGGTGTGGATGTTAATAATTGTGAATTTGCTGTCCTTTTACTGTTCATATTTTTATCTTCTTTTTCTTAGGTAAGTCCCTTTAACATTTCATATGGTAAGGGCTTGGTGATGATGAACTCCTTGAACTTGATCTTATCTGAGAAGCACTTTATCTGTCCATCCATTCTGAATGAAAGTTTTGCTGGATAGAGCAGTCTTGGATGTAAGTCCTTGTGTTTCATGACTTGGAATACTTCTTTCCAGCCCCTTCTTGCCTGTAAGGTCTCTTTTGAGAAATCAGCTGACAGTCTGATGGGAATACCTTTGTAGGTAACCGCCCCCTTATTTCTTGCTGCTTCTAGAATTCGCTCCTTTATTTTAATCTTAGCTAATGTAACTATGATGTGCCTTGGTGTGTTCCTCCTATAAGCCTTTTTAATGTTAGCTATCCTAATAGGTTTGTAGTGGTATCATTATGGTTTTCATTTTCATTTCCCTAATAACTAGTGATGTTGAGTATCTGTTCATATGCTCATTTACCATCCCTATATATTCTTTGGTGAAGCATCTGTTTAGAGCTTTGGTTATGTTTAAAAATTGGGATTGTTTTATTGTTGAGTTTTGAGAGTTTAATTATCTGCTTACAATTATTGTATCAGATATATACTTAGCAAGTATTTTCTCACAGTTGTTACTTGTATTTGCTCTTTTCATGGTATCTTTTTAAGAATGGAAATTTTAAATTTTATTGAGGTTCAATTTATTAATTTGTTCATTTATGAATTTATTATTGTTATATCTAGGAATCTTTGCCTAATTTAAGATCAAAGATTTAAAACAAAAGTTTTTGACTAGAAGTCTTATAATTTTGTGTTTTACA
Organism: Carollia perspicillata; assembly: GCA_004027735.1. Lineage (NCBI taxonomy): Eukaryota > Metazoa > Chordata > Mammalia > Chiroptera > Phyllostomidae > Carollia > Carollia perspicillata. The sequence continues at coordinate 1,069 of PVKM010024706.1, forward strand.
TTTCTAGAGCCACAATCTACCTTATGTTAAGTTTTATAGGTGGCATAAAATATAAATCTAGATGAATATTTTTTACATACAGATTTTTAGTTGTTTCAGTACCACATGTTGAAAACATAAACTGAAGATATTTGAACTTTTCTTCATGTATGCTATACCTCAATAGAAAATTAAAACTAAGTAAACAAATTAATATAATAAAAGAAAATCAAAAGTTGAGTACATTATGGTCCCTGTAAAAAATATCACTGTGTTATTCTTGTGTAGCAGTTCAGTCCAGCTCTGGTTCATCTCTGGCCCATTAGGTTTTTCAGCTAAGATCCTTCCCAGTTGGCCTTGAACTCTGATCTTTATCTTGTGAAATGGTTGGATACTGTGCTCTGTTTTTCAGAAGCTTTCTACTTAGGATTTTATTTTTCATTCTGTGCAGGTCCAGAATCATCACATTTCCTGAGAGTACAATGGGCCATGTGTGTGAGATCCCCCAACTCTGTCAAAAGCTGTCCCGGTTTCACGAAATGCACATCAAGTGTGGGTTCTGTGTGTGCTGCTAATGCCCAGAATCAGCAAACGTCCCAGAGTGAAAGCGGCCGGGGCGTTCTCCCACTCTCTGAGCTTCTTTCCTCTCTGGAGTCTTTGCCTTTTCACTCCTCGTTATCTCATCAGCTATCAGTTATCTTAAATGATGACTTTGGTATTTTATATGACTTTTCAAACTGTTCTCAGAGGCAGCTCTTGTCTGCCATGAACCTCTCCTGATTCTAAAGACAGAATCAGGACTTCTGGTATAACTTTCTAAAAACAGACAATGCCTCACCTGTTAATTGAAAGAGAAACTGATGCTTTTTGCAAGAAAACAAAACTTAAATATCTTATTAAATTTAAACATCATAATTCTTAGCACTGTTAAAAGTTTGAGAACATTAGAACTTTTATACTCTACTGATGAGAGTATAGTGTAAATGCAGATAAAACATCTGCTGGACAAATTTGCATTAGTTGTAGAATTCAATGAATTTATAAAATATCATTGTAATAACAAAAAAAGGAAGAAAGAAAAGTGGGAACCTAGCTTTCCATAGTAACAGAATAGTGGTTTAAAAACTCATTGTTATTTCTATATAATGAAAGCAGCTATTCAAAAGAATCTGGTGATTTTAATGTTCTGATATAAAAGAGCTTTAAAATCCATTATTAAACATACAACAGAATATTTTTAATATTTTGGCAAGTATATAAATGAGCCAGTTAAGAGTTATTGCTTCTACAAAATAGGTTGGAGATCTAGGGTGGGAGGAATATTTTATTTTTATTGTGCACCTTTAAACTGTTTAAAAATTTATTTACCATTGTATTTATTGATAAGGACTATACTATTAAAAGGTAAATTGATGGTTTTATAGACAAAAAGATCTCTAAATTGCTAATGATTTAAACTGCTTAAGAGAAAAGATAAAATACAACAAAAGGAAGAACATGGACGTTTTTTATAATACCAGTGGTTCCTACCCATTATCTGATTATTGAATGTGCTCCAACCCACTGCAATTATCAGCAACTGCCTACAAGAAAAAAAGATTGTGAAAATAATCCAGGAAAGAAGTAGCCATAGGAATGTATATACTAACATTACTGGGGATATTTGAATGGGTAAAGAATTTAAATATATATATATATTTGACTATGCTATTAAGTTGTCCCAATTTTTCCCCCCTTTGCTTCCCTCCACCCAGCACCCCTGACTCCCTCAGGCAATCTCCATGTTCATGTCTATTGGTATTCGTATAAGTTCTTTGGCTACTCCATTTCCTATACTGTACTTTACATCCCATGGTTGTTCTGTAGTTACCTGTCTGCACTTAATCCCTTACCTCTTCACCCATTCCCCCACACACCCCTCTAATCTGGCAACTATGAAAACAATTTTTGTATCCATGATTCTGTCTCTGTTCTTCTTGTTTGCTTATTTTGTTTTTTAGATTCAATTATTGATATGTATTTATTGAAATTTTATTGTTTATAGTTTATTCTTTGTTTATTGTTTATTTTTTTCTTAAATAAGTCCCTTTAACATTTCATATAATAATGGTTTGGTGATAATGAACTTCTTTGGCTTTTTCTTGTCTGCGAAGCTCTTTATCTGCCCCTGATTCTAAATGATAGCTTTACAGGGTAGAGTATTATTGGCTGTAGACCCCTGCTTTTCATGACTTTGAACATTTCTTTCCAATTCCTTCTAGCCTGCAAAGTTTCTTTGAACAGATGAAAAGAGTTTCTGAAGCATCTAGTAGAAATCAGAACTCTGTCCAAGAACAACTAGAACAATAGATAAATAGCAGAAAACTATTGTTTAAAGCTAGCAAGTGAAAAGCTACTTAAATACTCATCTACTTCAGTCTATAACCCATTATACAAATGTTCAGTGATTTTTGTACTTATAAAATACATGTAGATATATACAGACATGTCACTATACTTTCCAAATTATGTCTGAATAAGGCTTATCTTATCAGTATGTCAAAATTTGAATTGTGTATATTTTGAAGCAAACATGTGTTAGAGTTTTTTCTGCTTTGCTCATAACTCCGATTTTCCCCCCTCATGAATCCTAGATCCTTTTCTGGGGTCTTTGGGCAGCATAAGCATAACAGCATTCGAAGCTGACTGACTCAGTTGTTGCAAGCTTCCATGCTCTTGTGCCGCCAACTTAAATTCAAAAGAGAGCTATTTGGTGTCAGACCAGAGAATAGCATACAAAAGAAACACTGCAGAACTAGGGGGAAGGAGGGGTCAACTGGTGAGAGTAGGAATAAAAAAAGCCTGAAATTTGATTAGAAGTAGACACTAATGACCTACCATGAATAATACGGGGGGAAATAGGAGATTACTTGAAAATTATCCTTAATATCAAATCTATATAAAGCACATTAGGAAGTGTTAAAAATATCCAGATGTATATTCAATGTCTTTGCTGTGATTACATAGTTTCCTAATTTTACCTTTCTTTTCCTCACATTTAAGTATCAAAAGCATCTGAATATTAAATACTAGGGTAAGTCCCCATTATGCATTAAGCAACTTCTTGGCAATCTTTTGCAATTGGCAGTCTTTTATTTCTGCCTCCCAGTATGACTTATTTTTTTTTGCTGTATATTTATTTTTATAGCTTTATTGAGGTATCATTTGCATGGCATAAAATTTATCCAACTTTTTTTGTCCCTCAAATTTCAACATCAGCAGTTCATCTTTTTGAAGTAAAAAAACCTTTTTTAACCTATTTTAAGTTATTAGTTTTATTGTAAGTTATTAGTTTTATTGAATTTATGGAATTGTGCAACCATTATAACAATCTGGTTTTAAAGTATTTCCATTACCTGCAAAAGTTCCTTTGTACCTGTTTGTAGTCAATTTCCAGGCCTAGGAAAAGACTGATCTGCTGTCTCTATAGATTTGCTTTTATGGGCATTTCATAAAAATTAGATGAAAAAGTAGAAAGTATTTTGCATATCTCAGTTAATTTTAACTTACTACCTCTTAGCCTAACTCTTTACAGCATTACTTAAAAAATGACACAGTACAACATGACCTTGACCTAACAAAGATGTTAGGTAAGACAATTAAGCAAAATAATTCATCAAATAACTTTCCTATAAAGTAGAGTTTGAATGCAAGAAAAAAAGAATGTGGTAGAGAAAATGCAACCTGTAACTGAGTAAAATAAAGCTCAAAGTCAGGGTTCCTTGGTTGATGAAAGACAATAAGAATGGGAACAGAAATGTGGCCAGAATATTCTTAGATTTTCCCTGTCCCTATAAGGCTTGCCCTGGGTTTCATCTGGTGTACAAAGAAAGAGTAGTTCAGAATCAGATGGGTGACATTTAAAGGCAAGAGTTAGGTTGGTACTTAAGCATGTGGTGAGAACCGGGTCAATATCTGGACCCTTTCTAGATGAAAGAGGGGACAATCCCATTATAAGAGCAGTCATGACTAGTTGAGTATCGTTTACTTGGCAGCATTAAGATTGTTAGTATTCTAGTCATCTGCTTTCCATTGGTTTTAGGACAGACGCTGTCCTAAAATAAACTGAGTCTGGGAAGAACTAGGATAGAAGTGAGAACTATTGATTAGGAGCTTAAAAATAGAATGAAAATAGAAGAGGATAAAGAAGATCATTGGAGGCAGTATTTAAGGGTGTTGTTTATGTGTTTCTACTGGATGGATGGACTATAAAGTATAGTGAGAAGTAGGCAATATGTTTTCATAGCATGCCTGAATACAGAATTTATGTGGTGTATTTATATGTTTTGAAATATTTCTAAATAATGAATAAAACCACAACATTTTTACATCCTTTCAGTAGATCTGGGTCGTTGAATATAAAGATGTTTCTACCTTCTTCCTATATGTAAATTATCAGAAAGGTCTTATAGCCCATCACACTTCTGAATCAATGACAATCATTAGTACCCAGTAACAGTTATAATTCTAAACAGAATTGGGTCACCTTAATAGTCTCTTCTAATGATTCTTGTTACCTACTGGATCTTGACAATATGCCACAGAATGAAGAAACAAACACCTTGAATTCTGGGGTCCACCTGAACAAAACGGAGAAGAAAATGTCACCAATTTTGTATAGTTCACTTACTATTGAAGACATGCTTTGGGGGGAATTCAAGAAACATTGCACTTACAGTGTTATTGTTGAGTCTGCTGGTGGCACTTCCTTGACTACCTCTCTTTAAATAAACAGGACTATCAGCATGAATCTTGGGATACTGAAGGATGCCAAAAGACCTCATCAATTATTCTAAAAATGCAGTCATATTGATTACCTCAGTCCACATAGACATTTCCTGATCATTAAGTAAACTGGTTTAATCAATATAACCCAACATATGAATGAAAAAGAATAAAAGGAAAAGAAAGAGGGATTGATTAAGATTATTATGACTGTCATATCAATGACTACTTCAGTTTCGATGCATGCAATAGGTTTATCCAAAGTCATTTTACACCTCACCTTCTCCATAGCAACACTGGAATCTCTAAAGTCTACCCACCAAATATCCAGAAGGAATGAGTACATAATTATTATGGATTCAAAAGTAAAAAGAGATTAATCAAACACATACAGAATATGTACAGAAGCCCCTGATGTAATATTATTGTATTAAAAGAAAAGCAATGTTTTCCTTATTTATGGCAGTTTATGGAAGCAATTAAATAACAAAGCATTCCTGCTAAGCCTTTCTATACAAGCTTGGAAGGTATGTTTTCAATCTTTCCAAAAGTCTTGATAAATTTATGCTCCAGAACTTTTTAGATTCTGTGTGCAGCATATGACTTCCATGCAAGCACTGGCATATGGCAACGAATGCTAAATGGCCGTTTCTGGCAAGCTCAGGCTTGGTATATTTAGCAAGTAGTAGTTGGAATATATAGTTTAATCTCTGCATTAATCATTACATAAATCATGAAATGCAAAGTGATAATTTATATAATCTTCCTGGTAAACACTTTGAATATATTAGTTTATCTGAGCCTTGCAATAGCCCTAAGAATTAGGAAGGATAAGGAATGCCTTCCTAGTAAAAAGGAGACTCATGATGAGGATTTCTTTAGGAAAACATATTTGTCTTATGAAAAATTTTGGAGTGCACTTGAATATAATGGTGGCTAGTCTTACCTTGAAAAGATGCTTATTGTGTTTCTTGATTTTCTAAATTGAAAAAAGTATTTTAAATGATCATTGAACATACAGAATTGGCACTTTTATTTGACAACATATGTACATTATTACTTTATTTCATGTATTAAAGGCATTCAATAAACTTTTGGAGGGCTACAAATATTTCCCAGTGCTGAAATCAGAATATTATGTAGAATGGATAAGGAGGTGCATTGTTGATGGGAATGAGTGGAGCACCTCTCCACGTGTCCCTGTCCCCAGTTCATTGCAGTTAAGCACGCATATGAACAATAAACATTCCAAGATGATGGGTCTTTGAACTTCTCTACCTGTATTTTCTAACTTAATTATTTGAGAAGCCTTTCTGAGAGATGAGTACAAATTGTAGTATAAGCAAAACCAAAATAAATATAATAACTCTGATAGAAAGTGTTACGCTTGTTTAGAAAATGTAGCTTCTGCTCATATAAACAATGACTGGTGTTCCAAAGGTTTTGGAATATCCTCTGGTGTTTTCAACCAGAGGTGTTTTGAAATTATAGACTGTGTACTTCTTGGGCTTACAGCTGGTTGAACTGCTCCTCGTCTTATTTGATAGTTCAGCTATCCAGAGGCCTACACAGCCCCATGCTTCTTTCACACACTCATACACACTCCAAAGATGTATGCATTTCTCACATATGCAGCCTGTAAACTCATCTTTCAGTGACACCTGTTCTGGTGTATCTTCAACTGTTTATAAAAAGCTCAAAGCTGAACACATTCAACAGACCAAAGTACTGTAATTTATTTCATTTTCATTTCTTCTTGTCTTTTTCTATATAATCACTGATAATAACCTCATCTTCCCATGAGCAACATACAATGTGCTGATATATAATTTTGTTATTCAATTATAGTTATATTTCAGTGCTCCTTACTAAGGATCTAAGAGCACTTGTTTCCGTTGAGAAGAGACTACACAAAATGAGTTACAGAAAAAATCATCTGAGAGGCTTGGCTGAGACAAAGAATTTCCAAACTTCTGATACCTCTCCTCTCCCTCCAGACTCACAGACATGTATGCTCTCTCCAGCTCCCTGAAGTCTAAATCAAAAACAACAAACATTCTAAGTCTAGAAGGCATGGGAGCTGTATATTTTAGCACTTTTCCTATAAATCTGTACTATCAAGAAAAAACTGAGTAGAGAGAATGATAGAAGCCCTTGCAGTCATGGACCCAAGCCTCTGGGTGTGGCTGTAGAACGCTCTAACTCCAGCCACACAAAAGAGAATTACCCTAACTTTACAACGAAGGCATTTCTGCAATAGTTTTATGGATTCTTAAAATTTTGTTATGACTTTTATGAGCTATAAGTGACACACAGTAAACTGTATATATTTTAATAACTCAAGTTGGAGAGTTCTGACAAGGGTCTGTTCCTGGGACAATACCAACACAATCACGGCAGCAAACACTTCAGCACCTCATCAATTTTCTGATACTTCTTTGGTTATCAATTCTTATTTCCACCCTGTCCGGGCTTCTTATCACACTAGTTTAATTTGCAAATTTATGGACTGACTTTTAGATTTTTCCATTTTCTTATGTCAGCATCTAATCTTTTAATAACCCCCATTTATAAATTCCTCAAATTAGTTTGATTTTTCAATTTAGCACCATATTTACAATTAGCTTAAACTTCATTATTTCTTTTTTTCCCCATTATGTCATGTTCTTCTGGTTTGGGAGTGTTTTTTGGACAATTTTCTAAAGTCCTTAAATGAAAGCATTTATTCTTTTGTAGGCAGTCTTTTTTTATTGTTGGATAGCTTTGAAGGTTTTCTTGGCATTGTTTCTGTTCTGCAGTTAAAAAGGACAGCATGTTAAAGTATGAATTTTTAGTCTGAGTATGTGCTCAGTTTCTACTAGTTATAAGTATTTAGAAAAAGAATTGGTTATATGTATTGATTTTGTATCTAGACATCTTTCCATATTCTCTAATTCTGTGTCATTTATGTATATTATTTTAGGCTTTCTCTCTACATTACCCACATAGTTTTATATACATGCATCCATACTCACAGAAAAATCTATAGCAATCTTCATACTTAAATGTACAAATTTTATAGATTGTCTTAAAGAGATGGAAAATGCAAGGAAGTCCTCCATATTATTATATAGATTCAACAGTATCCTGGAGTCCTAGCTAGTATATCAAGGAAAAAAATAGCAAGAGGCATAAATATTGGAAAATATTAGACCTTAATATTTAATATTTTTATTTCCTGAAACACTTTTAAGAAAGAAAGTTGAAAGATCATTTTCTTAATCTCTGGAGAAAAAGTGAATGATTTCTTTATTGATTTGCAGCAACATTTGAGAAGAGACACGTGTAATAGAAAGAGAAACTCTTACAGGTTCAGTGACTCAAACAGTAGGCTCTGAATGGGGCTAGAATTTCAGTTATGTTAAAATAGTTTCAGTAAATCGTGCATGTGTGTGTTTATCGCAATTAGGAATATGCATGTATAATCACAATTCCGAAATTCATTACATTTCATATATGGTTGTTACATTATTTTATTGCCTCAATATTTGAAAAGAGATTGAAAGTGTCTCTGTGGGGACAGCTCTCGTTGTACTGTTGTGTTACTCTCTGTAAAATTTTCAGGGACAAAGTGGCACTGCTCTCCTTTCAGTGTGTTCAACTGTCAGTGGGAAGTACAAGAAGACTCAAAAGTTTTTCACTCTTTAAAGAGGAGTCCAAAGAGAACTTAATTTATGTATATACGTTAACAAGCCAGATTCATGGAGTAAATGATTAATAACATACTTATTTTTGGTTATTATGTGACAAATACCAGGCTATGTCTAGTGGATCTACAGACGTCACCCAAGTCTCACACTGGAGCAGAGGCAACTGGGATCTAAATAAGTCCACCGCCTCAGTATTAAATTTGTAGGGGATGTTCTAGAGGTCCAATAATTGTTTACAACAAGTTTCTAATATCTGAGACTATAAAAGAAATAAAATCAAACTTTACTTTTCATGGTATTTTCACAGAATGATTAAACCATCCACAGCCTTCTTTTTTCTCCTGAGAAATCATTTTGTTTTGCATCATTTTACCCTCTCCTGTGTAGATGTATTTATCTGGTTGTTTTTACCCAATGTTCCAATATCCAGAGCTCCTCACATCAAGAAATACTACAGTAAATATCTCTGTCTATATATTTTTGTTTTCTTACACAAGTATATAAATAAAATAAATTCTTAGAGATGAAATAGCTAGGACAAAAATCTGTGTGTTCTTTCTACTTTGGTGGTGCCATAGTGCCCTCTCTTCTGTTTTCAAACAGAAAGTGCCTCCAGAGCTGAGCATTGGTTTTCCTATCCAAGCCTTTTCTTCCTACATAATGGTCCCTATGTGTTCTGCCTCTTTTTCCCTCAGCTCTTCGGTTTAACCGTCTTATGACTCCAGTCACTGTTCCCCACTCTAACTCTAGTTCCCTCTAAAATGCACTGAAACTGCGTTCCACTAGAGCAGCGAGTATATGAGGCGAGACAAGAAGTCTCCTTTCCCATGTTGATTCCATCATGTGTTCTTCCTGACCATGCAGACATGGATGAATTCTCTTTATTGAAGGTTATGAGCCATTTTTTGAAAATTGACTTGCAACATAGAAAGGAAAATGGTCAATCTGATATTCTTAGATTTGTCCTTATGTTTTTGTTTTAATATACTCTCAGTCCAAAGTTTAACCCATAATTTTATGAAAAAAAATATTCATAATCACAGAAAGAGATCCATTTTCTTAGATATATCTTTTTTCTTGCCTTGTCCATGTGCACCACCCCTAGCCTGAATTCTTATTTATGACTCGCACTCCCTGGAGCCACATGGTGAGATGGGCCATGATACTTAGTGCCTTCTAATTCTCAGGAGCCAAAAAGGGAAGGGGATTCAGGCTCATAGTCATTGATGATATGATCTCCTTTCTATATTCCCTTTTCAATACTTCATCCATAGAATGATTTGCAGAAATACCAATTTAGAATAAATGTGATTTGTGGATCAAAATGGTGGGTAGAACAAATTAGGAAGGCTGGTTTATAAGTAATTGCTGTGGTCAAGGTATCAGATGATGGTCTATGAACTAAGGCTGTGATGGTAGGACTGTGGAGGTATGAATGGGCATGAGTATAAAGATGAAAAATAGAAATTTATATTACATAAGTGAAGAAAAATGACAATGATCAGTCATTTTTTTGTATGTGACATTATGCAGATCAATTAGCTATTTGGGTGTCACCTTTCTTTTACCTTAGAATTAAGTGCTTCTTCTTTTGTTGTTGTTGTTCAATTACAGTTGTCCCTATCCCATCACTGTCCCCCAACCACCCACCTTCAAACTCCTCCCTCCATTGTCCCTCTCCATAGGTACTTTATACATGTTCCTTGACAACATTTCCCATTATCCCCTTCCTCCATTCCCTCTGGTTACTATCAGTTAGTTCTTTATATCCATGTCTCTGGTTATATTTTGCTTGCTTGTTTGTTTTGTTGACTAGGTTCCACTTATAGGTGAGATCATATGGTATTTGTCTTTTGCCACCTGGCTTATTTAACTTAGCATAATGCTCTCCAGTTCCATCCATGCTGTCATGAAGAGTAGGAGCTCTTTCTTTTTTTCTGCTGTGTAATAGTCCATCATGTAAATGTACCATAATTTTTTGATCTACTCATTTACTGATGGGCACTTAGGCTGTTTCCAACACTTGGCTATTGTAAATAAAACTGCTATGAACATTGGGGTGCATGGGTTATTTTGAATTAGTGTGTTGGGATTCTTAAGGCATAATCCCAGCAGTGGAATTGCTGGGTCAAAAGGCAGTTCCATTTTTTAGTTTTTTGAGGAAATTTCATACAATTTTCCACAATAGCTACACCAATCTGCATCCCTACCAACAGTGTACTAGCGTTCCCTTTTCTCCACACCCTCTCCAACACTTGTTGTTTCTTGATTTGTTTATGATGGCCATTCTAACTGGTGTGAAGTGGTATCTCATTATGATTTTAATTTGCATCTTTCTGATGGCTAGCGATGCTGAGCATCCTTTCATATGTCTCTGGGTTTTCTTACGTGCTTCTTAAATAGATACTTTAAATTCTTTTCTTGAGAAATAAACAATGGAAAGAGATGGCCAATGTACTTTGTTTCTTTAGGTTACTAACATCCCACATAGAAAGGATTCGGTATTAAATGAGTGAGTGATACACAAGTGTTAGGAATATAATTAAGCTCATGATGCTCTGAGTAGTAACAACTGGCAACCTGTTTTTGGTCAGAGGCCATAGGAGTAGCCAAGGTCAAGGCCAGAAGTTATGCTGAGTTCCTGCAGCTAGATAAGGAGCATCCTGAGACTTAGAAACCCTGGCTAGTGGTTATTCATCAGTGCCCTTAGGTTTCAAGGTAAGCAGAACAAAAACAGAACTGGGAGCAAGGCTCAAGAAACTGCAAGAAGCCTGAGAGAAAAAATGGTTCAAAGCTAAGTAATGGGAAGACATCTGTGAAGGCAGAGGCAAGACCAATCTGCTGTTCGCACATCACTCAATGAAAGGTATAGTTCCATGAAATCAGAAAATATTTCCATAGTCTTCAGATAAGAGGATCCTTCCATATCTTTGTGTATGTGCAGGTGTGTGTGTTCATGAAAGAAGATGAAGCAGTCAAGACAAAGACTGACTGGATAGAGAAAGATGGTCAACTTCTTTCTGTCTTTATTTCTGTGTGCCATCCTTTAGAATCACCGTGCTCTGGTGGATGTAGAAGGAATCTATAAATTAGAAAGACATGTGGCAGATGTGACTTCTAAGAGTCCTCTGGTCAGAGGAAGTCATAAAAACGTAAGTCACACTTTCAAGATATAGTAGGCAAATACAAAACACAACAGAGGATTCAAGCCTGTGATGGTGGGAGACTTAGGCCCCACAAAGGCAGGGTGTTCCGTGGTACCTCACAAAGCTGAGAACATCATTATTGCAAGTGTAAGGGGTAGTCAGCACAGAGACAGAACAGTATCTGGTATACTTGGCAACCACATGATCTCAGTTACTGCCAGATCTAAAACTTCCAAGTCCTTGAAATATGGTAGGTGCAGTTATTTGGACCCTGAAGTGCACTCAGCTGAGTGCTTAGGGCTGTTCCCACTATACAATAGCCAGGGGCCTTGCCAGAGTCTGTCCTCATGGGAACCCAGGCTTGGGAGCTGTGTGCTAGTTCTGGTTTAAGCAGTAATATCTTACGAGAGGGAGACATTAAAGCTTATTTTATGATGTGTGAAAATATTATGCATAAAATATGCTTAAGTATCAAATATCGACTATTTTTTTTGCTTTATGAGTTTTGTGGAAATTAGCGACTGATGAGCTTTAATCTTCTAAAATCTAATTAAAATTGTGGAAACATGTACAGTTCAATGTGATGAAATTGAATAAAGTTCTTGAAAAGTTGGTTAAATAATATGTTCCTGCACTGCTAATGTGAATATATCTAGAACAGAGTTTATCATAAGTAAAGGTCTGAGAACAAATTTTAAAATGTGTCCTGTTTATCCCTTTATTATTATAACTGACTATTCCTCAAACATATTTGAAATCACTTATAATAAATCAAAATAAGGACGGAATCGTGTTTTGGAGAGGGAGTTAAGCAGAACTGCTGAGAATATAGGCTAAAAAAACCTGCTGCAATTGGTAACATAATAGCTCCAGCCCTTCTGGAGGCCCAGGGGGAAAAGAGAAAATGAAGCAATATAGCTCATAGAGGTCTGTTATTCTGTTAAAGAAAATATGTTCATTCATTGGGACAAGAACAAGGTTCTCGTACTAAACTCTATGCAAATATTATGATGCGGCTATCAAAAAAATAATATAAATAAGAATATATATTTCACATTAATTTTACAATGTTTTACTATGAATTTTGCTTGCATCTGTTTCTAATGGCACATTTAAATCTCACTCAAGAAGTTAATGTTAAATCTGTAACTGTGAAGGCATTTCTCTGAAAAGCTAAACTAATATGGTCTAGGTCATTTTCTAAGGCATGTTTTTAAAATAAAGCCTAAAACAGTGTTTTATAAGTTAAGATGAGAACTTGCTGGTAGGGAATGGAATTAAATATCATTCAAAATTAGATTAAAGTAGAAAATACCATAGCTTTAAAATTTGTTTTGTGCATATATTTAGTATATATGTATCTGAATATTGAGTCGTAAAGTAAAATGTCTATGAGGCATAGACATAAAAGTTTGAATATTACCAATTAAAAATATGGGCTACTTATTTTTTCTTGGGCTTTCTTCTCCACCAGACCAAAAGATTTAATGAGTCTTATTAGTTGTGATTTTGTACAATAACCAAGAAACATTTGCTCAGTAGTTTATCAACAAGTAGAGCAATACTTCTAGGTTATTGCCACTTGTTGGAGCTCATAAAGCAAAGTAAAATTTTCTTTATCTTTTTATGTCTTTATATTGTGGATGTCTTATAGAGGAAGCATAACTTTTTGAGAAAAAAATGCTTTACTATTGATTTTTAAATTTCAGATTGCTATGTAAAAAAAGATTGAAGCATAAACGCTGATGAAATTTATAAAACAATTATTCAAAACTTTGAAAATAGAACAATAGAAAATTTTAGCCACAAGAAAATTAGAGACATAGATTTAGATTGAATTTCAATTAGGTACATTGTCAGAATAACTTTTTCCTATTTTCTTCCTGAAAATTGCGGTCATTTCAAAGTGATCAAGAAATTTTGCCATATTTTTTTCTATTAACACTATACATTTTAAAAAGGTCATTTTCCCATAAAAACAATATTTCTTTTAAAAAGAACTAGACATTAGTATACTATAATCCTTACACTCATATTTTTTATTGCATTACAAGACAAAAAATACTTATTTTATGGTTGAGTGAGCCTATTAATTAAAATTGTCTCATAAATTCCCAAACCTCCTGCATGCAGAAAACAAAGCATTTGTCTTATTCAAAAACAGGCAGCCTGGCTCTGAAATACACACGGCTATCTCGTTTATTTAATAGGGAAAAATGGTTTTCTCTCACCTATAACCTTACTTTAAGCAATATGAATTAGCAAAGAAAACTAATATTTAAAATCTGACTTGAACTCATTCCTCCAATTTCAAACAGACTCTTTATGATAGTAATTAACTTTGAATGTTGGGATGAGGTGTTTACCAGCCAAAATTATTTAAATGAAATAAATTACAACTTTTCAAAGAGTGCTCTTGGCCATGGCAAGGCTATTAATCAAGTAGAAACAAAGAATTTGAATGTTATGAAAATTTAAAGAAATGTGATTTAATACCTAATTCTTAAGATACAAGAAATACCTATATAAAATTGTTTAGAAACTAAAAGTTTTCATTTTCCAATCCTTCGACAAATATTAAGGAAGTCAATAGAGGTAATCCTGCTAAGGTTTCACATGCAGGAGAGAAACTTCCTGATATGTGATTTTCTAATATTGAAAGAAGTTCAATGTCAGTGAATCTTATAGTTTGAAAGATTTTAGAGGTGTTAAGGACAGTGTTTTTTTTCAACTCTGGCTACACATTGGAGTCCTTTGGGGAGAAAGAAAAATATGCAGATACCTGGGCTTCACTTCCAGAAAGGCAGTTTTATTGGCCTGGAGTAGGGCTGGGTACGGTGGGCATTCCTGCTGACAAAGCTCTTCGGGTGAGGCTAATGAGCAGCCTGCATGGGGTAAGACAGGGCTTCCCAAACCCGAGTCAGCCCACCAGTGCCCGTGAGAGGCCAACTTTCCCTGTACAAGACAAAGTGAGAAAAATGAGGATGGTGGGATGGTGGAGTGACTTCATCAGTAGTAAGCTAATTCTGTTCACACTGTGGGTGTTATGTTATTCCTGTAAGATAGTGATGACATACTTCTTGCCATTTTGATTGTTTATTTAATTTTTCATTTATGCAAAATAAAAATAGTTGTTATCGCCGTGTGAATATTTCCATTTGATTTTCCTTTTTTTTGGAAGGATAAGTTTGTAAAAACCAGAATACCAGGGATTACCATTCTTATGGAAATCCTTGATTTTATTGATAGCTACACTGGAACCAGAGATAGTAAGTAAGGGCCTCCCTAGGGTCTATGTCCAGTTAGGCCAACATTTGAGCCCTGAAGCCAGTTTCCCTGACCCTTCCATCAGTCTTTCAGGAGAGCCTTTCACAGGGATGATTTAATTCTTTGTGAGGTTTAAGGTTAACAATGCTGGAGTTCAGCCCAGACGATAAGTAGGCTATTCACGAAGACCTTATTTGGTTATTTCAGTCAAAGATCTGCTCAATTTTGACACAAAAGTAGGTTTGTCTGATTTTTATTTTTAATTAAAACAACAAATCAATAAGGATAAAAGGGAAAAGCAATCAGAAGTCCATTGATGAGACAGTGGACCTCTAACTGGACTTCCCAGGTATCACTGGGGCTTCTCAGCACTACACTCCAAGTCCTCCTCAGTGTCCTCATCTCTTGCCTCCACGCCTCTTCACTCCAAACAACTCCATTACTGGTAACTCCATATTCTCAATAAACTACTTTCACACAAGTTTGTTTTTTTTTTTTCTATCTAAAGTACCTTCGTTTCCTGTATACTCCTCACTTCTCACCTTTTGTGTCAATTGTGTTTCTCAGAGACTTATTTCTGATTAATTCCGTGACTGGAAGCATTCTCCCACTAGCCAATATAAAGTACCCCTCTTACATGCTTCTACAGAAATTTCTATCCTAACATTTAATACAGTACATTGTAACCCATCTATTTTCCAGTTGGACTGAAAACATTTTGAGCTCAACACTGCCTATGTCCTTAGCATCTAGCCAATGCATTGTGTATTTCCTCATAGTTTCCATACAGCAAGTGGTCCTTTATCAACTAGTAGGAGCAGTGTGGGGCTCTTCTTAGCTTGGCTTTGCCTGTGTATAGAAATGAAGCCTCCCAAACTCCCATGTTCTCTCTGTCTTGTGATTTATTTCTCTCAAACCGCTCCCCTTTCCCTCCCCTCCAACTATCTAAATCCAACCCATGTATCAAATTCTCCGTGAAATTGTACCTAGAACAGGCTGTATCTTTGTCATCTGTCCTTTGTCTCCATTCCTGAAACACTGAAGTCTGATCCATTGATTAAGTAACATATGATGCTTGTTTCACCATTTGACTATTTGATGAGTGTTTTGTTCTCTTCTAACGTTAACACAGGAGCTTGCATACATAAGACTCAGATGAACACTGGTAGACAGAGGAGTAAGTGCAATATTCCTAAATATTACATAGTGAGAATCTGATGAGAGCTCTGAATTTGCTTGCTTGGAAAAATAATGTACTTAGGCAGACATATATAAGAGATTTATGAGCCCTTAAAGTCTAACCATGGGCCCTAGAGGGGTCCGGGCTGAGGAAGCCTGAACTAGAATAAAAGATTCTTGAGGAATATAGAATTTATTACTAGCCAAGTCTAAAGCCTTACACAGCCACTTTATAGGTACCTGTGGAATTAATTAAATGGATTCTCTCTGAACTGGAGGAAATGATTATTATGTGGAGGCCAAATGCAAAGAGAACAGTATTTGTGATTATGAGAAAAATGTTATATTCTTCAAACAAACCATTTATTTGCTCACTCATTCATTTTACAAACTTATCTTGTGTGTCTACCATGTCCACAGGCACCGTTAAGTACCGGGCATACTGGGAGAATAAGATGACCTCAGACCTTGAGGAGTTGAGGAGTTTCCAGTGGAAAAGTCTGATAGTGAAAAATAGAATATAAATGCCACAAAAGTGATAGAGGAGGAGGAGAGGAAGAAGAAAAAAAACAGCGGAGGAGACTCTGGGAGTATGTCAACCTGGGATTTCTAACAAACAGAATTAGAAAATAAACCTCAAAAGACAAACCTTTAAAAGGAAGTGGCCTTAGCTGTTTTGTTTACTCTCTGATTTGTTTAGTTAATTAGCAAGTGTCCCAACGGTGTATCTAGCTTGAATCTAATTATTCTGAGAATGCTATCATTTTCAGCAAAATAATTTCAATTTTTTTATTCACTGAGCAACTAATGAAGGCTTGTTTTCCCAAATTGTAAATGTGAAAAGTGTTACAAAGTGATTTCAATAATATTGGTGTTTACGTTTCCTTTGTTATAAGCAACAAACTAACTTAAGCAAAAGCAAAATTAACCAACTAAACAAAAACATAGGGGATGTTGCTGGAACATTCCAGTAAATACGTACCTTGAAGAAATGAAAGAGGCACTTCAAGACTAGCTCTCCGTGATCGTTAACAAAGGCACTTGTAGACAGGAGCTGGGAGGCAGCGAAGGTAAAGCCGGGAGGGAGGCGGGGGGTGGAGGAAGTTGGGAGTAGGAACAAAAGACAGCTGGAAGCTTTTTGTTTACTGTCTGGACGGGTGATCCCGAAGGTAAATGAAGCTGCCTAAACGAAAACAATGTTACGAGCTGCCTCAAACCAGTAGTACATGGAACTATTTGAAACTATGCTTAAGAATGTATTGCAGAGGGGAAATTTTAGACTTTTATTAATTTATTTACTGTAAATTAATATTCAGAATTGATGGTATAGATAGTAGCAAACATTTCCACAGAATTAGGCCTGCTCGTCAAAACAATAAAAGCCCTGCAGTTTGTAATGCCATTCGTAGCTAGAGATTACAAAGAATTGTTTATTGAAGTCTCACGTTACATAGACACACAAAGTCGCTGGTTTCTCTGAAGTCCCTGAACATTGAGTACGGGTTTCTTTCGGAAATGAACGTGCTCCCCATGAAGAATCAGAGGAGAGCCACGCCACCATGGGAGGCTTTCCTTCAGTTCTCGCTAAACTGGAAGTATTTCCCCTAAGGATACAATGAAACTATATTTAGACAAAGTGAGAAGAAAATTCTAGTCCTATAACTTCTCCTCATATTTCATCTCTAAAGAAGATAGAAATTCGCACTAAAAGGTGCTATTTCCATTTAATGCTTTAGGGACGTCAACACAAAAAGTGAATTTGCTTTGTGTGCTGATTTGCAGAAACAAGACTGTATCCAAAGGCCATTCAAAATTTCCTGTTTACAAAGTTAATAAATGACATTAAAGGTGCTGATGGAAATTAATGTTTATAATTTTGAAAACACATTAATGGAGTGCTTTGTTTATATGAACACTGATAGGTTTATGGGATGAAATGCAATCGACAGTTATTGACAGCTGTCTACAATGTGCCATTGCAGGAACAGCCACGCAGTTGAGTGAAGCGGAGCAGCATTCGGAAACAGAGCCATGCCTGCAGTAAAATGTACTAGGGTAGAAAGGTGTTCTTCAGTAGAATAAGGAACATAGGGTGTGGGAATATTGACTGGTTATCTGAAAATTTCTATTTTTTATATTTTTTCCTATATTGAAATAGTTTACATGCATCAAAATTGAATTATTTTTTAAGTATATTACTTCTGTTAAGCTTTCATTCTCCCATTTCCTGGTTTGGAAGAGCAATTATACCAGGAAAAGCAAAACTATCTTTGACACAGGATTTCTTTTGGATGCATTAAGAGCAGTCTGTAAAGTAGTGTGTGGTTTGAGACTAATATCTTAAATGCATGACTTCTTGTTGTATTTGCCAAGGGGCAAGGAATTTTTTAAGCATATATTTTAATAATTTACAGATTACGATAGTGTAACAGAAGTGAAAAATAATCCTCCGCATTGAACTTCCTCCCTCCTGTTTGAAATTACAACATAAAACAAGTAAAATCATCTTTTTTATTTTCCCTAACATCCAAACACCTCTCCACCTTTTTATTCTCCATCATTTCACTGAGAAGCTGGTGGTTTCTGAATGGAACACCTTCAATATCCCAGGCCAAACAGCACCACCAGTATCCATACCTGTCTTCACTTCCCTTCGCCTGTACAGTTTCCCTACACTTCTATTCCATTTTCTCAATGATTTGACAGAAGCTACTAGGCTTCAGTTCTCTCACATCTGGATATTTCCTATTAGAATCGAGAATCCCCAATCTCTCTTTTCTCGAAGACTAGTGCTTTCTCCTTTCCACATTCCTCTCTCTAAACACCACACTCCTCCCCCGACTCCCTGCTCAATCCACTCCAGTCTCCTGCCTCTGCCATTATTTAACTATCGTATTCCTCACTAAGGTTAGTTATGACATTAACATCTCTAAATGGACAATACTTTAATCTTCTTCTTAGCTGACCTTTCAGAAGCATTTAACAGGGCTGGCCACTCTTCCAGAGTAGCTATTTTCAGTAGCCTTCCATAAAAATATTTTTTCATTTTACGCCAGTTTCTCATGCTGCAATTTTGCTGTTGCTTTGCACGCTTTCCTCCCTGTGTCCAGTCTTTACTTGTTGAATTTCTTGAAATCATGGATGAACCGCAACCTAAACTTTCTCTCTAAGGGTCCTCTAGCTTTAACTACTATGTATCTATAATAACTCCGAAATTTATACTGGCAACAGCAGACACCTCTTTATCTGAGCCTCAAGCTCGCACATGTTTAACTGCCC
>PVKM010024707.1:0-20361 GCA_004027735.1 Carollia perspicillata
TTTTCAAAGAGAGCGTGGATTATGACTACTTCCATGCAAAGCACTTCTCACACAGTCTATGAGAGGTTGCCAGTTGTTTCTGTGCATTCTAATCTTGGTACCTGCCCTTCGTTCTTCGACCTTGTCATTTATCTTTTGTTTGGCTTGCTGATCATTTGAAAACAGGTCATTTTTCCTTTTCTTTCTTGCTTGCTCTGTTTTTTTTCAGACACGTAGACCAGCCAGCTGGTGCTGTGCTTCTGCACAGAACTGAGAGGGCTGTTTGTCCTGTAGCTTGAGCTCTCATCAGTTCCTGGCTAAGCTAGCTGTGGCTGGCGGATGGCATGCATGGGGGTGGGCACTTCAGGTTTTAAAGAGCAGAGTGCTACCAGAAGAATCTTTTAAATTCGAAGATATATTTTATCTTAAACAGCACTGTCTTGCTGGGAAATCTTTGGAGTGAATCTCAGTTTATTAGAGGGTGGCTGGAGGAACACAGGCTCCTCGGGCAGGAGGTTAAGAGATGAAATAGAAATGAGGCGATGCATCATCAGTCAGAAGAAGAGCTCGACATGCAGGTAGTGTCAAGTGGTCCAGAACTCAATTTTAGAAGTCAGAGAGACCTGGCTCTCCCAGAGCTGAGCTCTGTGTGACTTTGGGCAAGTTACTTCACAGCAAGTAGCTTCATTCTTCGAATGAAATGAGATAATGCATGTAAAATTGTTAGCATAGTGACAGGTCAGTAGTCATTACTCAATAATTGTATTGTGCTGACATTGTCTTTGATATTAATTATAACGATTACTGTTATTAAAGGACCAAGTGACAAGAAAAATGATAGCTTGAGGTCGCTATGTGGCTTTTCAATTGTCCATAGCTAAGGATTTTGGAGTATGTGTTTAATTTTCTAAATAAAGCAGCAGAAACAATCAAGAAAATGTCTGCCTACTGTGTTATCAATTCTCATCTAACCTCTTAATCTCCCTTCCATTCTTTGTGTGTTTTTAGCACTACTTAGCGATTTTAGCTTTGTAAAGTATGGAGAAATCAAGACATGAATTCTAGCAATAAGCTTCTGACCAGTCCTGAAGGAACTGAGAAGATGGTTTGGGTCTCATTTCACTCTGTGACTCACCAGCTAGGTGGGAAACTGACCTCTCTGTTTCTCAGTTTCTGAATATATAGTCCTGAAATAACATTCCCTGCCTACTTCCAGTGGAGTTAGAGATAAAAATGACAAGTTTGAAGACAAGATTAAAAATGACAATAAATCTGATATTTTGCTAGACATGTAGCTTTATTTACATGTAGATTTGAGAAACTACGACTGGGCTTAGTTACCTTATCAAAAAAATTGAGTTGTTTATCTTCTTCAGGAACAAAAACAAAATGCCTATAAATATGATAAACTCAATAAATAACTGGAACACGTAAGGCAAGAGAGATATTCCTTTGTAAATGCTTTTGCTCTGTGATAAGCTCACTAAAATTTGGAGTATTTTATTTCTCCTGATGCTGTTGTGGTATCCGTCCATTTTCATGCTATTGTGTGGGATGGGAGCAGCTTGTGAGACCTGTGCATGGTTCATGTAGAGACAGTGGCTACCTGGGAAGCCCTGCAAGAAAGAAACAAGAGTAAGCAATACAGAAAAACCCATTTGTGTATATTTATATGTTGTTTAACCTCAAAGAAATTAAAGACTTGTTCTCTGGCAACTAGCAAATTCCTTTTCTAGAGGGAGTATTTTAAAATGACATCCATTTCCACTTGAGAATACATGAATTTTAGATCCATTTACAATGGTAGGTTCAGTTGTATATTTTTGTGAAAAAAGGAGAAAAGAGAAACATCAAAGACTTTGAAATGACGAGAACAAATCTGTTACCTTTGCCCAATGGCAGAGATGCATCAAGTAATAGAAAATGTAATTTTCAATCAAATGAATGACACCAGTAAAAGGTAGCAAAGGGAAGTCAGCAGTGTCAGAAATTTTGCAATAATGAATTACATTGTCAGGGTCAGCATGCTTTGGCTATGCAGGTCTTGAAGCTATCTTAAAAGGAGAATGAACATTTGAAGTATAGCACCATATTTTTTTCCTCTTAGATAAGAAACATGATGCTTAAATTAAAAAAACACTAAATATAAATTTTAAAAATCTACTTTAGACAATGATAAATTCAAATGATTTATATTTAAAAATCAGTAAATGCAAGTAACAAACTTGTATCTTCTCACTCTCACACAAACACACTTATCTGAGATAGGTAATATATATATATATAAATAAAAAGTATATATAGGTAAAATATATATATATATATATAAAGTATATATAAAAAATCACGAGACAGTGTGTAAACTCATAGAATATTTTTCCCGGGTAAAATGAAGATGAATTCCTATGCAAACACCTTTCAGGCTTCTGAAGGTCCCATCTCTAGCATAGGTGAGGCCGAGAGGCTGGGGAACTGCAGTACTTCCAGTGTCCTGTGAATAATTATCTCTGTCCTGAGTGCTTGTCAGCATGACACATCTTCATTTCATTAAGGGAAAGAAGGACAGGCTGGAATTGGCAATGGCAGAATTCATTTATCACATTTTAATGGAGAAGCAGCTAAGGAAGGGCTGGCCTAATGAGAAATTTCTAAAGAAATTAGCCAGTTTCTATTAAAGGGCCATCTCTTCTCTGTCCGTGGTGGTGATGGATAGGAGGCACGGTGCAGGGAGCTTTCCCACCCTCCCCTCTGTTTTGCTTTGATTTTCTGAGGCCAGTGATCATTTTTGGATGATCCATCTCCCACATGCTGGAATGAATCACTATTGCAAAGCGATGCCAAATTTTAACACAAAGAAAGAGGGACCTGATTTGTTTTTTCTGGATTTAACGGATGGAGTGACACATACCTGGGCTGAGGCTTGCCTTAACACTAACCTCACTGAAACTGCTCCTGCCTCCATCCTGCAAAACAAAGTTAGCACTCAGTTTTGTCATTTTTATTTGTGTTGCATTAGTGCCCTTAATTTGGAGTGAATACAACTAAAATTACTCTGACAGAATCCCTTTCCAAAAATATCTAAAGATGACAATAAAACTCAATTTTAATTGCATTTTGAATCAAATGCAATTTGCCACGACAGAATGTACATCACACTGGTACCAGCTGGCACCCTAATCTCTCATTCTGTATTCTCCCTCCATTATTGCTCCAGTGTAGCTAGCAGTGAGAAGTTCTCAAGTGCGTTCTCGAACATGAATGAGTGATTGATTGTGTGCCAGACACACCACTGTTGTTCCCTTATTGGGAAAAGAGTTGAATGCTGGCAACTTTGTACAATAACTTACATGGAATTCATAGTACCAAACTGAAAGTTAATACAAACCCCTTTCACAAAGACTTAGAAAATACGATTGATGATAGTCTATGTTACAGGAGGTCAGACCTTTGCTGAATCATGTATCCCCTCCAAAAAAATATTCACTGAATGTCTTCTTTAGGCCAGATACTGCTAGACAAAGAGAAGATATTAGTGCATAGACAAAGCTTGTGCCCTTAATAAGCTTACATTCTCATGAAGGACCCACACCAAGCAACGACACAAATAAATATAAATAGGCTGTGTGATGTTGGCTAACTCACCCTATAGACTTCACTATAGACTTGCTTACATAATAAGTATGGGTATGCTTTAAAAATCAAAACATTTTAATGGTGTATAAATATTTTTAGGGTGGTCAATATTGAACCAAACATGTGCTGATTTTTCTGGTACATGAACTTGAGGAAGAAAATTTAGAATTAATGTGAACTTAAGTATATGCAAAAGCTAAAAGAGACTAATATAGACTTGAACAGTTCCAAAGGCAAAAAAAAATGATGAATACTGAACACTTAGAGGGGGAAACCATAAATAAGATCCTGGGGCAAGAAATCAGAGAGGCAGACAAATTGGCAAGAAAGAGCAGGATCTTGGCAGAAATACGTTGCCTATGTAAAAAGTGAACAACACAGTTAGGAAACAGAAGGTTACAATAAGCAAAGCTGGAAATGTGTTGAGTACGAACTAAATGTTTGGCTTTCTGCCTCGTCAGGTTTCCATCTGTTGTCCAAACTTTGCAGGTTCTCTATAAACCCTATATCTTAATTTCTTTTCCCTACAAAATTATGTATTTGTCTTGGGTTAACATAGAGAGTGCAAGGGGTGTTCGGTTTGGTAGTTCCTAGCCACATGTGACTTTTAAAATTTTTTATAAGCAAATAAAAAGAGTTCCTTAGTCACACTAACAGCGTTTCTAGCACTCAATAGCCACATATGGTTAGAAGCTGCATAGTGGACTTGGGCAGAAACTATAGGCAATTTCTGCCATTGCCGAAAGTTCTTTTGGACAACACTGTTCTGGAAGGCCTGACAGATAGGTGGCTTAATGTGCCTTTCATGGAGTGGGGGATTAATGGATCTGTTGAATTGATGTTGAATAAATGTATAACGTGTACTGCTCAAACTTTACCTCCTATATAACATGCTCTTTTTGCCTCCTATATAATGTGCTCTACTAAAGTGTAATTAGTAATTACTTATGTTAGTAATACTTAACATCTGCCTCCCCCACCTAATCACATGGAACTGTGACAACAAAAGTCCATCTCTTTCTTCTTAGTCCCCTTTCCTACCTCTTAATCTTATGAACTGCAAGAATATGTTGTCTTAATGAATGAATAAAAATGAAGGGATGGCATATTTTTATGGAATTAGGTATCATTGTACACACTTTTGAGTACAGCTAATTATGTCCCACAGAAATACCTAACCCAGATCAGGGACTTGTAAGACACACACAAGTGTAGGTGATCCCTCTTCTGGGGCTCTAACCCTGCCTGTATTCATTCTACACTCTTGCTTTTGCATTGAGGACCCCAGGGGGGAATTAGGGCTGACTTGGACCTATTTTGCTGTGCTAAACCATGATAAAAGACAACTTACTAATGCTAGTCTTAGTGAGTCACTTAGGAAATGTTTTCCCTGATCCATGAACTGACCACTGGTGTCAGAAAAGTGCATCCTGCATAATGACCAATGATTCAGGAACAGATTGTATCCCAACCTCACACTATACCAAATAGAAAGGTCGGTAGTTGGCAGGGCTCTGAGTAATGATGTGTTCCCTTTTCTGTGGTCACAGAGAGGAAGGCATGGAGGCCCTCCTGGCTGGGAGGGTCAGTAGAGCTGGTCAAGCACTGCTTAAAGCAATGTTCCTGTCTGTCAGGGGGAATGGGTATACTCACTGAAGGAGCCAGTGCTGAGTCTTTCTGATGGCAAAAGAAGCTGCAGTAGATGCGAAAGTGTGGTCTCTGCTGGCAACAGAGGTATCAGCTAGGGAGTTTTTGGAAAATGAAAATTCTCCTGACTCTGCCGTCCAGCAGTATGTTTGAACAAGCCCCCCCAGGGGACGGCTGGGTTTCAGGACCATTGGGCTGGAGGACCATTGCTGTCTCTCTGCCCAGACAGGACTTCAGGATCAGAGCCCAAAAATGGAGGTTGGGTCCTCTGCTTCTACTCCCACACATGCTGAGGGACACACTTCTCAGAATATTCCTGATCATTTCCAAGTATCACAGGTAGAGCCACAAGATCCTCAAGTCTTTCCTAGACTGAGTCCATGGAGAAGAGCTTCATATGGTGAGGTTCTTTTAGGTAGGGGCACAGGCTTGCCAGAGCTCAAGCTGCCAGCAGGAGCATCGGGCCAGGATTATTCCAGCACCTGGTACATTGAGGAATGATGAACATGATGTTTCCTGAGTCCATGATGATGCTCTTCCTTCTGAGATAGAACAACTTTATATTTCAAGGCCATAAACCCAAATGTCATGAACATTGTCACTCTTTTTCTGAAAAATCTCCTCTTTAGCTCCTTTCAGAGATTTCAGAATGATATGTTTTTCCCTGTCAGCTCCATACAGTTAAGTAGGACCAATTAAGTAGCTGGTCCTTCTCTAATGAAAGACAAAAACCAATATCAAATAAAATTAAACATGAATTTACTCTCTGGTATGGGGTAATTTTCTTGTAGGAAAAATATGCACCCTAAAATACTTGAACTCAAAAGGATCAGTCTTTTCTTCCATTTTATTTTGGTGTATTTGATGATCTGGCTATCACTTTCTCATGACTCTAGTCAGGAAATAAAATCATAGAGGTTGCGTTGGTTATACATTTCAGTCAGGAAGCTATTCTGACCCAACCCAAAGCCCTGATCCTAACAATTTTTCTCTCTCTTTTGTAGTCAGTATTTAGTGGAGAAAGGAAACAGCTGGTCAGCATCTTGTGTGCAATTGCCTTAGGCATTGTGACTTACTCTGGCAACAGAGCTGTTGAATCATCGATCACTGGGGCGGTTTTGGGGATGGGCACAATAGACTATGACACCAGATCTCAATCAAATAAAATTTCCTGGGAAATTTCTATCAGCTCCCTGCTGGCAAGATGATTATAATCTTTTGAGCATGAGAACGAAATGGAAAGGTGATCATGACCACATTCTCAGTGAGCTCCGTCTGGCCATAAGCATTTCCTTCCAGGGAAATGAGTCTGATAAGCTCCAAGGAGAGAATCTTCCACATCAAGGCAATGTCATCCCAGCCAACATAAAACATGATATCAGAATACCCCAACTTTCCAAATGTAATAACCTTTTATTGTAATATAAAGAACAGAAGACAATAGGTCAGGATCTCTTTTGATATACCTATGATGTCATTACTATTCATGGATCCCGTCCAAACACTATTGTTTTGAAATTGTAACAGATAGAAAAGGGTCATTGTTTCAAAGCCCTTAAAATCAGGATTCTCGTAACGGGATCTCTTAAATTATCTGAATTTTCTTCTTTGTTACTGTATTAGTGTTTGAAAAAATTCATGTTCAAAAGATGACCCCCAAGCTTATGAGATTCCTATATCAAAGAAAGATTAAATTATACTCATTAAACCATATCTGTAATGGAAGAAAGAAGGGATTTGCAAAGTTTTAAGAGATCTGCAGGAGACGGAAGTAAAAAAGTGAGACAGGAGGATTGTCAAAGTTCACTAAAGTTATTAGATAAAATATTAAGAAATAGGACGCTCACAGAGTATCCAAATATAATCCCAAAGATGTCTTGACAGTTTCAAAAGGAAAATTATACCAGAAATATCTGAGAGTGACTGCCTTAACACTGTCATCAAAGTATCACTGATACAGAACAGACAGTCTATGTCCTCCAATGTGATGGAACCAGAAGTTCACAGCGTCTCCTATAAATTAGTTTTGCTAAAAGTCTTTAGCCTAGGTCTCATGAAGTCTTAATAGCTCATCTCTATCGTATAAAAAACACAGGACATAGAAGAACAAGTAAAATGGCACAGTGAAATAATGATTAGGCAAATCCAGAATGTAGGACATTCTGAAAAACAACTGGCCTGGTCTCTTCAAAGAATCCATATAATACACATTGTATAGGCTGAAAATGGCTTTCCAGGATGTCCAGAGATTTAAAAAAATCTTAATTCTCAAAAATGGTGAATGCTACTTTTACTGTAGGTAGTTAGCTCAATATTAACAAAGAAAGAAAGCAAAAAGAATCAGACACTAGTAAGCATAATCAACTGGGGAGCATAAGCTTATTTCACCAGGAAGTTACATCTTCACACATTTCCTAGGGGATTACAACTCTACAAAGATGATGAACAACCACCCCCACCCCTTCCCCTGAACAGGGAGGAAGGATCAGCTTTTCAATCTCCCTGGTCCACTCACTCAGACTATGGGGGGAAATAGGCACATGTCCAGTATAAATTGAAATGGCAAAGGGAGAGGTGCTTGACCATAGACATCTGTCAGTCTAACCTGGGAAAGGGATAAATTGGCAATGGGGTGGACCCATCAGAAACCCGTAAAAGCTTGGGAAGTTGATTGGTTATTTTGAAAGAGTACCTGGTCCACCCAAGCCCATGATAATATAACCCAGCTTAACAAAGAAACTCTCTTACTCAGGAACACAGGCTGACCCCATTTGTTTGCATGTCCTCTCCATAGCAATCATAAGGGTCTAGCAGTGACAGGGACTGCAAACACAGGCTCCAGGCCTGTGGTACATTGGCACCGCCAGAAGCAACACTAAGCTGCCTGGATGGGGACTGAGACCACTTAGAAGCTGCCTGGATTCCAAAGGACTAAACTTTAATATGAAACAGAAACTCTGGGCTCTGGTCTATGTTTTTGCCTTGCTGATTACAGTGGTTGGACTTTTTCCACAGCAGAATGGAGAGAGATGGGGGCCACCTCCTATTTCCACCCCAAAAATCTCACTATGATACAATGTACGGGCCCATGAAAGGCTTTTCTCGTGATCCCTTGAAGGAGGCTGACTTCCACCGGCAACACTACTTTATATGGTAAAAAAAGTCTGCACACGTGGTTAAAGGTCTTAAGATGTAGACAGATTTTCCTGGTTTATCTGAGCGGTCAATGAATGTGTTGATGCCTTAAAAGATACATGGATACAGAGGGAGATATGACTGCAGTAGAGAAAAAGGTCATGTGCCCACAGGAGCACAGGGATGTGGTCAGGAGCTGCGGGCATGCTGGCAGCCTCTAGAAGTGGAAGATGTGACGAGTGGCTTCTTTCATAGAAGCCACCCTGTCTTATGAAGCCACCCTGATGACACCTTGATTTTTGGTCTCGTAAGATTCATTTTACACTTCAGATCTCCAGAACTGGAAAAGAATAAATCTGTGTTGTTTAAAACCACAGACTTTATGGTGATTTATTACTGTACAACAGAAAACTAATATAGGAGAAAGATAATAATGACAAAGAAGCAGGGGGAGGTGGTGTTCTCCCGGTTTAAGAGATTAAATAGATGATAACTACCTGCAGAATCCTGACTAGGATCATGATTGATCAAAAGCAGCTACAAATGCAAATTTTGAAATAAGTAAGGATTTGAGTCTAGATTATATATTGGCTGACACTTTCAAAGTCATTGATGCAGGGGTCCGTGTGTTGTAGATGCGATGAACAAATTCACACAGATTACAGAAGTCCTGTGGAGAAAAAGAGACAGTATGTCCACTCTCTGAGTGAGAGAGGGCCCTGGCTCCTGCGTGGGCAAGCTTTTATTGCTTTTCTAGGCACTTTCCATCAAGGATGGTCCTCATTTACTATGCACAGATTCCCTTTAGGTGGTTACCTTTTACAGAAAACAAAGGAGAGGATGTTGCTAATTACATTAAAGAAGAAGGATATTTGCAAATGCAAAGGAAAAAGTGGTTGAACTGGTTACACTCTTTCTTGGGAGGTTTAGCATAGATTTTAGGAAGTTAATTTAAAGATGTGCAGTAAACATTTGCTACCTCAATCAGGGTGAGGAAGTTTTAGCAAAAAGTAAGCCTCAAAGCAGCCTAGGTACAATGCAGGCTTGATTCCCCACAGGAAAACCTACCCATGGGCTTGGGTCTCGTGTGCTGACCAAGCTCCCCATTGGTTTTCCGAGTCAGGGGCTGGGCTCCATTCCCCATGCCATGTGGAATGGTTTCCTATAAGGCATTGTCATTATTTTTCTATCTTAAGAGATGCAGCTGAAGTATTATGAGACAAATCACTATATCTGAAGATTATATTTAAATTTAAAAGTAAAAAGATATTTATATCTATGTCTGCATAGAGAAATTATAGAGCAAATATAACATAATGTTAATCATTGTTGAAACTAGGTGATAGTATGTGGTTTCATTGCACAAATCTTTTGTTCTTAGTATATATTTTAAGCTTATTCTTAATCAAAATGGAAAATTTCTATAATAATGTACAGAGTTAATTTTTAAAAAGTTAATTAGTTAAAATGATTAAACAGGATATCATTGAATTAGGGTAAGCTAATTGGTATAATAAAATGACTACATCTCAATAGCTGAACCAAATGAAATTTTATTTCTCAATCATGTAACAATTCAAACTGTGTTTCTGGTCGGAAAGCTCTCTTCCTGTCTTCCGCCTTGTAGCCCATCATGCCCCAGACCTTGTACAGCTGGTCAGAGAAGTCACGGACCATGCAGGAAGTTTCCTACGGGTCTGCTCTGGAAGTGTGCCCCATCACTTCATCCCACATTCCACTGGCTATAATTTAGTCCTGTGGTCACATCTAGTTGCACATCAGCATTGACATCCATTTGTACAGGGAAAAACAACAACTTTTGTTAATATTGTGGCAGTTACTACCACAATCCCTCTTTTCTATATGGAGATGTAGGACCATAATTTCCTCCAAGAAAATATGTAAGGGAAACCTAAGCTGCTCACAGCATTTTATTGACCACAAATCTAAAGTCTAATCATTGAGGGAAGCCTTTAAAATAATCCTACTGGAAATTCTTAGTAATGTGTTACCTCTTCTTTATTTTCTGAGAATAGAAAGGTGATTGAATTAGGTAATATTGTTGCATTATTTTTAATACATAGGTATATGCACACCCCCCCTCAAGCATGGCCTACAAAATGGAAATACAGTTTTAGATATTAGCAGTAGTTTTTACTGAAGTCATGTAAGTGTAGCCACATTTGACTACTGGTCTGTAGAACAGTTGATAAGCTGGCCCCTTTAGTCCTGAGCTTCCCTTAGTCATGTATTTACCCAAGCTTCTATTTTGCAGCTTTAACTCTGATTGCGTGAATTCACTCCATTGTTCATTCTTTCAATTATTTGTTAAGAACCTGTAGTTGAGCCCAATGGCAGGAATCCCATAAGAATAAAAATATTTCTC
This sequence comes from Carollia perspicillata, assembly GCA_004027735.1. Taxonomy (NCBI): domain Eukaryota; kingdom Metazoa; phylum Chordata; class Mammalia; order Chiroptera; family Phyllostomidae; genus Carollia; species Carollia perspicillata. Next base: position 10,781 of record PVKM010024707.1, read on the forward strand.
TGTTCATCTAAAAAGTTGAAATGAAGATAGATTGTAAGAATAAAGAGACAGAAGTGTGATAAAATTTTAAGGTGCTCTAGTAGGTAAAAATGCAGAATAGAGAATTGTCAATTATACAAGAATGGATTGAGGTCAAGAAACTTTCTAGAGCCAGTGTTGCTGTAGTGGTTTTTAAAAACCAATACAGCATTTCCTAGGCTTATCAATGAAGAAGTGTTTTGGGGGCAAAATTTGACTTGGCACAAAGTGTTTACTACAGATGGATGCTAGTAATCTTTCTTTTAGGAGATTTTTCTACGCATCACTTCTTTTGGTAACTTTCCGAACACTGTCTATCTATAAGTGTTTAGCATCCTTATTTCACAATGAAAAAACTGATACAAACAGGTTTAGAAAACTACTCAAGAGGAAATAGCTATTAAGTGTTGGAGATGAATTTTGTCCCTAATCTCTGTCTTTCTAGAAACTTTGCCCTTTTCATAATACATACAGAAATCTCCAATAATATACAAGTTTATGATGTGAATAGAAAGAGTGGAATAGAGGCTATCGTTTGTTTACTAAATGGCAAAAAGTAAAAAGTTGTAACATTAGCAGAAATTGATTTATACTGTGTTGTAATTTATCTTGTAAAAATAATCCATCATTGTAAATTGCTTCTTTTGCTTTAGCATTACTGACTTTCAACTTTGCAAGGCCATGGGAATAGACTGATAAACTAAACAAAAAGTTATGAGGATAAGGGTAAGAGGGTCCAATTTATCGTTTTAACATAAAGGAAAAGATTTGCCCAATATTTATTAATTTAATAAAGATGAGACATACTGGGTAAACACTTAGCAACATTTTTGACTTCTCAGAGACTCTGAACTATGTCTAAAAATATTAGAAACACACAGAGACATTTCTAGTAATGCTTCTGTGATTCTGTGCTCAGAAATGTAGCTTAATCCAGTAAACAGCTATGCATATGGCTGAGGGTCAAAGCTCGCATGTATGTGAGAGGATCACTGAGCTCTACCATGAGTTTGCTCCGACTGGTTGCTTTAGGGTTTATGATGTGGCATTAATTATATAAGAGTATCTCTTTAATAATGAAGTTGTTTATTTAATTGAGATTTATTGCAATAGCTTTGTCTCTAACATTTTGAAAATTCTAGCCTTGTCCTAGGAACTGGTCCTAGGAAGTTGTCCTGAAGGGCACCATGTCCAGAGAAGGGTAATGAACCATCACAGCAATTTTCCTACTTGACTTTGGTCCCTCTCATGTGTACTGATGACCACGGGAATCAGTCTAGCCAAAATCCAGCCACTTCGTTCCATGCAGCCTCTCTCCCATGGTTTATCTTTTTACCTCTTTTGGGACCCTTGTAATTTACTCTTTAGATTTAACTAAAAACTAGATGTACTAAGGAAGTGGAATCAACATAAACCACAGGCAGGAGAGAACGGGGTAGATATGACAAGCCCTGACACTTGTCAGAATAACTATGTTTTAATTGTGAAAAACATAATGGTAATATGCTCATAATAACTAGTTCCTGATCTTGGATACCTTTTGTCTAAAATCAAAGAAATTCTGAATAAACATGTGGGCATTTTTGTACAGTGATTAAAATGGTAATACCTCAAAGTACCTTTTTTGGGGAAAAGAATGCCTTCCTTCTTAAAAATCACTTATTTGGGCTGTTGTAGGTTTTTGACATCATGTACTAGAAATAGGTATTGAAAATATGCAAGCAGAAAATTATGAAAATGACATGTTTACTTTTATTCTATATTATAAAACACATTGTTTTGTATGATATTGCAGAAAAGTCCCACTTTGTATCAAAAAAAGTCTGCAAATGAGAAGACTTCTGTAGTTCTAAGTAATAGCCCAATCCAGGAATATACATACATATACACATATGTGTGTATACATATATACATATGTATATACATATGTATATGTGTGTGTATGTGTGTGGGTATAAACTCCCCTACAGTAGAACGGATAAATAAAATTTGTTATATTCTCATAATAGAATACAATATAGCAATGAAAATAAATAGTGAAACTACACAATATGTAGGGATTCTCACAGACACAAATTTGAACACAAAGCTAAATCCAAAAGAAGATGTATGTGTGACTCCCTTTATACCAACCACGATAACTAAACTATGCTTTTAGGAGGTAAGATAGAAGTTATTGTTGAGGGAATGGCTTATAACTGAAAAGGAGGGAAATGCAGCAGGGCTCTGGAGTGCTGCCAATATTCTGACTCTCAACCTGGGTGTGGGTTATTTGAGTGTGGTTGATGTGTAGAAGTGTGTCAATTTGTACTTTCATGTGAGGTGCACTTTTTTCTGTATATTATACCATATTACAAATGAATGCAAATACTTTGTTACTTCTGTTGAGGGACAGTGTCTATGTCTACTCTTGAGTTTGGGCTACTCTCAGTAATTTATCTAATCAACAAAATACCAAATATATGACATTCTGAAACTTTTTAAGGCTGGATGATAAAAAGCCCTGCAGTTTTGCTTGAGCCTTTTGGAAAACAGTCTGTTGGAGTCCTGAAACCTCACATACCTCCAATGACCCTGGGATGCCATGCTGTGAGGCAACCCAAGCCACCAGGAGAAGCCATGGTAGGTAGTCTGGCTAGCTGTTTTCTAGGTATCACCAGTGAGGCTAAATACGTGAGTGAAGCTGTCTTAGGTCGTCTGGAAGGGACCATCTGTCTGCTGACTATCACCTAATGACTGAGCTGATGTCACATAAAAAGGAATCATTCAGCTAATTCCTAGGCAAAATCCTGTCCCTTGAAATGATGGCATGCGAAAAAAATAGTTGTTAAGCCAAGTTTTGGAAGAGGTAGTTTGATACATAGCAGTACATAACTAAAGCATATCTTATACTTTTAATAAAAAGTGTTTTTTAACACCAAGAGAGTAATTTATAATCTTTTTAAAATGTAAATTACTCTTTAATTGACAAAAGGCTCCTAGTTTATAAACTGCTAAAACTGTTTCTAACTGAAAGTATGTATAATCTATTGAAATTACTTTGGTGCTAGAGCTTAAGTCTAGAGATTATGTTTTTCAACAACATTACATTGTTGCTAATTGCAGAAATGCAAGTTATTTGATCAATATTTTTGACAATAATTAGAAAGAAGCCTAAATTCAATATGTATTCAACCACATATAGCAAGTATCACTGATAGTTGACTTACATTATAACAATAGGGTTTTTGTAATTTTAAGATCACAGACTTTAACAGTTGATATGATTTTTTTGTTTGACATGGTATTTTGGTACCTTAAAAATGTTAGTCACTGCTTTATTCGTTCAAAATATTCTGTCAGTTTGAAAAGGTTGGTAAAATCAGTTCTCTTTCTTTTTAAAAATAGCAAACCATAGAATTATTTTTTATGGTAATAGCTATTATACGGTTCTCATATTTGTAAATAAAACAATGTTTTTGTTTTATCAGTTATGTAGATAATGATCTCAGCAAATTGTATTTTAAAATTATTTGGCTAAAAGTAGAAAAATCTCAAATTTGACATGTTATTAAAGGGAAAACTGGATACACAGACTTATGAAATTTCCATGCAGTGAAAAGTGACTTTAAGGGGAAAAAACGAACTGCTGTTTGCTGCCCTGATACTCGGCCTACATGTCCTCTACTTTCAGAAGAGTTGGAATCAGTGCACTAGCTTTAGCGTTGCAACAGAATGAGACTCCAGATGCTTGCAGATGGGAAGCCTACACACTTAATTAAAACTCATGCTTTATTATCCCAAAACTCAGGGTTTTGGGATATTATCCCAGGGATATTGAGACAGCCTTGCCCAAAGAAAATGTTTATGTTGTCTCAATCTCATCTCCAACCATCCAGAAAACCTCAGGGGTCATGGAATGAAAAGAAAAGGGGAAAACAAACAAACAAACTTCTTGTTGCCAGGCAAGGGAATCAATTAGAGTTACAGATCATTAACCTAAATATTGCTTCAAATTCAAGTTCTACAAACCATTATGAACTGTGTACCATGTGCCTAACACTATATTAGTCAGGGTTTAATGAGAATATTATAAAAAAGAGTATAAGCTTTCAACAACAAATATGTATTGCCACATATTCTGGACATGGTATACATTTCACTAAATTTTTATTGTCATTATTGAGGGCACAGTGTCATTTTGTCTTCAAAGATACTGAAATAAGACTGACTATATGTATTTATATACACTTTAGACTCATGGTAACTTTTTTCTGTTTATATTGCCAACCTGATTATGTTTTTACATAGATTCATATGTAGGAAAATAATATTGAAAAGTAAGGATATTGGTAAAAGTAGTTGCTGGTTTCTCTGGAGTACATTGTTTCACTGTGGACTTGCTTGTACTGTGCCTAGGAAAGAACTATAGAAAGAATGAATTCTCATGTTTTCACTTTTTAAAAGGGTTTTTTGTATGATAGATCTTTCCTTAGTCAGTTGTTAATAATAGAAGAGGTGTGTTGATTTAAAATAATATTACCTATACTCTGGTTCCTCTTGTGATTGTGTAAATCTTTCATCTTTTAAACTAATATTACCTCTTTTGAAAACAAATCCCTTATCCTCCTATTAGTTACATTAACTTTTCTCATAGAATTATGACAATATCCAAAATGTTTTTTTTTTTGTTGTTGTTGTTGTTGACAAGGTACATATGCTTTTCTGTCTACAAAAAAAAATTGCAGTTTTACAAACTCACATCCATGGGTGTAGGCATCCCAAAGAGCAGAATCCAGATGACCTTATCCCAGTTAGGCAACGCTCTGAAAGTTATTTATCTGACTGTCCAGATTCTGTCTTACCTATGGGGTTATTTTAGCATATTTAAATCCATAAGTCTTTTAAGGTTATTTTTGAAAACAGTTGCATAATTGAATCATCTTATCTCTTTTGACTACTTCTTTTTGGTTAGTTTTGGGCAACTCTCCTGTTTTTTATGGTCAATTGTACTTTTTCTATCTCGTATAGTCATTGTCTTGTATAAAGATAGTTTAATTTGCTGTTATGTTTGTTCATTGATGTTTCATTTTGTTTCTGTTAGGGAATCTTATTCCTAATATAGATCATAATTATGTTTGCTTTTCCAATATTTCTATATTTAATTTAGTTTTCTTGTTATAGTGATAACTTCCAGGAAAATAGTGAATAATAGCATTTCTATATTACAGATTTGTCTTGAACTTGAGCATCATGATGAAATTATTGCCAAAAATGTTCAGTTTATGGCCTAGAAGTGAGGCTTTTCTTTAAATTTTATCATTGACACAACTGTTGGAAATCCGATTGGTTCCTTTTAAACTGGTAAGTTCACTTGAAAATCTCACTTCTGTCAAGGCCTATGAAATATTTTTATTCATAAACCCAGCCTGGATTTGTGAACAGAAATATTTTTATTTCTTAGATCCAGAACATTAGTGTTACTCACACATGGACTGGCATGAATCATGCCAGCCTCGCCGTTTTCACAAGGGCGACAGGGGACTGTTCTGCCTCGCGGGCTTTGCTTAACAAGGCGGATGCGCGCATTTCCTTTATTTAGCACAACTAAGGAATTTATCAGAAAAGAGGGAGATAAGCTTGGTCAATGTGAATTGACTGTCCAAGGAAAATTTAACACAGGAGTAACTTCTCTTATCCAGTTTAAATTAAACCTCAAAAATATTTTAAAAACATGTAGTTTCTTTCATTGGGAAATTCTATCGATACTTGGAGGCCCAATAGTATCATCTTTTTGGGAATAGGTGGTCTTGGTTGTTGCCATTGTTTGTATGAACATGAAGAAATATGATTTCCCTTAATAATATATACATATAACTTCAAGATGGTATTACTATGATGGGATATATGTATAATGTGTGTGTATATGTATATGCACATATGCATATACACATAAATATATACACACACTAGGTTTATTTCTGGTCAGTCCAAATAGGTGTTTTAATTAGCATATCAGATGACAGAAATAACCTTTCATTGGTGAAATCAGTGATGCTCAATATACATTCTTCTACTCTCTTTTGTCCATTTTTTCTCTTTCAGATTTAGCTTATTTATGGATCTGCTGTTTGTTTGATAGTGTATTACAGATACAGCAATTAGAATATTTGTGAAGGATCATGCTATGTTTCTAGTAGGGACCCTGAGTGGGCAAACATTTATTTAAGTGACTCTGACATACTTTCCTGTTGCTACTGATGCTGTATGTGCTCCATGACCTACATAAAGAATGTGAGTCTGCTGATATTTTGGCACTTTTCAAATATATTACATTCACTCAGGAGGAAAATAGAAACAGACCAATAAAATGCAAGCTTTACAAAAAAGTGATAACTCTGAACTCAGATAGAATCAATACAATATGTCAAATTTGTGTTTTGCCCCACTACTTAATTTACAAGACCCATTTCCATGCCGATTTAGATGTTTTTGCTAATTGGCAGGTTTGAAGGGTGCAGTAGGTGTGATCAAGTGAAAATCTGCAAAGACATGTAAAACAAAAGTAGCAAGGAGGCAGTGACAAGGAGAAGGGATTTCACAGTTCTGAGAGGGCAGAATAAGAAATGATCTGAGCAGGTAGTTCTAGGGGGCCCAGTCGTTAGAGTTACCTGTTTGCCCTCTGGCGCAGAGCCCTCATTGTCTTACAGTGGGACTCTGATCTTGAAGAGAAAATTGGAGTCAGGAGAATTGAGTTTATTCTATGCCTTGTCTTTGCAATATTAAGGAATATATGTCTTTCAAATTATACTATTGGATTTGATGATGGTAACAAGGGGTGAGTAAATATATTTATGATAGAAGAAGAAATAGAAATATGTATGAAAGGTAAAATCCCAAATTACAGCATCGAACGCCTCTCACAGAGCTGACCATAAAAAGCAATGCCTTCAGAGTTTAAATCAGCAACCCCTAGAAATGTGTACTTTCATTTTGCAGAGCTTTATATTTTATTTTTTTTCCTCTAACAAAAGAATCTTTGAGAGCCTGGAAGAAAACATTGCAAGATTCCAGTTACAATTCTGCCCCATTCTAGGAAAGTTTTCAAGAGGCATGTTATCCCTGTACTTAGGGTGACCTTTGACCTGTGAGAATCAATGAATTGTTATTGAAAATATTCACTCCTTGCTGCTCTTGTGACTTTCCTGGTGTCTTACATAGCAAGCTTGGACCCTGGAACTGGCCACGCCTGTTTCCACAAAGAACTGACCATGTTTACTTCCATTGCGTGGTGAGTTTCTTCAGGGCAAAGGCTATTTCTTCATTCATCTCCGGATCTCTATCACCTAGCAGAGTACTGGCTCCAAGCAGAGTTCAATAAAATTTTCCTAAATAAATAAATGATTTAAAAAGCTGACATTTTAGGTTGAGAGTAGACTATGGTATGTAGTCTCACCTCTTCTAATTAGTCAAGAAATAGCTGGTTTTCAACACAGATTTTGATAAACTTGTTGGTTCGGTGGAAAAGATCAAGAAAATTGAACAGATGAGACTAATAGTGAAACATAAGAAGTAATGTTAGAAAACAAAGAGGTGTTTTGACATCAACATCTATTGTGCAAGCATTTATTCCTGATTAATATGTGACACCAAATAACCTGGATTTGAAAATTAGCAAAGGATATATGCAGAGTAGAAAAAGAGTATTGAGAAAGGCCGTCATTAGTCCTGGCTGGTGTGGCTTAGTGGACCGAGCACTGGCCTGTGAACCAAAGGGTCGCTGGTTCCATTCCCAGTCAGGGTACATGCCCAGGCCCCCAGTAGGGGGTGCACAAGAGGCAACTGCACATTGATGTTTCTCTCCCTCTCTTTCTCCCTTCCTCTTTGTTTGAAAATAAATAAATAAAATCTTTAAAAAAGAAAAGAAAGTCAATCATTAAATACGTACCTGCTATAGGGGAAATATAAATTATAAGCTTCTGTTAGGGCATAAATACACAAAGAAATTAGATGCCAATAAATGCTATAAAGAGGAAAGCGACATAGAGACATCATAGCTAATGTGGTCTGAGAAGTGCTCTCTGAAGAGGCGACATGTGATTGGAGGTCTGAATGATGAGCAGTACACAGGCATATGAAGATACAGGGAAAGACTTTTTGAAACAGGAGAATGAAAAATTGAAAGTTTTGATATTGGAAGAAACTTCATATGTTTAAGAGACAGGAATAACGCCAATATAGATGCATTGGTTGAACAAGGGGTAGTATGGGTACAGGGGAAATTCAAGAGGGAGATATATATTGATCACCGGCCTTAGGGAATTTTACACGTGGGGCTACTATTCACTGGCACGTACTGAGAAGTACTGGTTGTTAAAACATTGAACTGTTTTCTTTATTGCTTGGTAAATAGGCAGTGAGTGGAGCTCTCAGAATGCCTACTTCATGACTTCCGCCCATTGCTGAGATCCCATACTCCTCATCAAGAACTAGAAGGTAGATGAGATCTAGAGTATCCAGCCTCGGGGCCTTGCTTAACTCTGACCTGGGCATAGTCTGCTCGTTAGTATTCATGCTGTGCCCTGTGATAAATATTTTGAATATCACTACTGATTTGGGCCATGGAGAGAGATATATGAAGATTTTATTCAAAGAGCAATGGGAAGCTATTAGAGTTTTTCAAATAAAAGAGAACAATGACCTGATTTAAACTTTAAAAAGATTACTTTGGCTGCTATGGAGAGGGTATACAGCCAGTAAGGGGAACTGGAAATGGGAACCTCAGCAAAGATGGATTATTTATAGGTTAGAAGTGATGGTGACTGAGATTGGAGTTGAAGCAATAGAGATGACAAATGGTCAGATTCAGGGTATAATTTAGAGATAAAGCTGTTTATTTTTTTAAAACTATCATTTGGGATATTAGATTGGAAAGACAAGGATCAAGAATGATCTTAATTTATTAATCTGAGCAACTGGGAGTGGAGGATGCAGTTTACTCAGCTTGAAAAAAATGTGGGGATTTAGGAGCAGGTTTTTAGAGGGGTAGGAATCCATAGTTATATTTTGACCATGTTAAGTTTGAAATACCTATTAAACATCTAATTGGAGATGTTGAGTTGGTGGTTGGATGTTTAGGGATAGGTCCAAGCAGCAGGAAAAGAGAACAGGTCCTGAGTATAGAGAATATATACAGAGACACTATGCATCTGAGACTAGTAAATAAGATGGCGTGTGACACTGTGGGAATTATCCCACAGTTTTTCAGCATAGCTAGGTTATAGATTGATATGCTAGATAAAGGAGGGCCAAGGACCTCACTCCGGAAGATTCCAACTTTTAATGTAGAGAAAAATTCAGTGAAGCAATTGAGAAGGAAATACTGGTATGGCCAGTGCAAAAAAAAAAAATGACAGCTTGGAATAAAATAAGAAGTAACTATCTAATGTATGAGATCAAAGTTCAATATTTTCTCCCAGTATCCACCCTTCACAGTTCCAGTTAACAGTGGCATGCCCACATAGTGTGAGCTGAGGGCATGATCGCTTAGCTAGAAAACACATCTCCCAGTCTTCCTTCTACGT
>PVKM010024708.1:0-20374 GCA_004027735.1 Carollia perspicillata
TCACTTGATTTTTACATGAGAAACAAAGACCATAATCCTTTATTCAACAATTTATAAATGTGTGTGTATATTTATTCCATATTGCAGGCAGTACAGTTTACTAAAAGAAACCTGGGTTTCAGAGACAGATTGGGTTTAAATCCCGTTTACTGCTCTTGACTTTGGGCAAGGCCTTTCAATCCCTTGTGCCTGGGTTTCCTCATTTGCAAATTGTGGCAGAAAAAACTTCCCTTCTGGGGGTGGTTGTGAGAATTAAATGAAATCACACCCACAAAGTACCCTTATGGTATATTTTATGTCCTAAGTTGACAGCAGATGATTTGGGATTTTGTTTTTTAGTTGTTTATGAGACAGATGTGGGGCAAAGGGAAAAAAAGAAAGAAAAGGGAAATAGTGAAGGATCAATGCAGACGAAGTAGGCAGGAGAAAGACAGCTAAAAAATAGAAATGGCCATGAAAGTAAAGACAAACAAAGTGTCTTCTGGATTTACTTTTGTTTTAAATATTACCTTTTTATTTTTTGCATGGGTAGCACATACCCATGGTACAAAATTCAAGAGACACCAAAGGTACTCTGTGAAAATGAAGTCACTTCCACTCTGCCCGAGCCAAACAGGTTACCTCTTTAGGGGCAACTACTTCTACTGTGGTTTTTTTTTTTTTTTTTTTTGGTGATTCCCTCTAGAAATACTCCATACATTGATAAGCAAAACATTCATATTTCCTATGATTTAATTTTATTCCACGTAATTGGTGGTGCACTAATTACACTGTCGTGCACCTTGCTTTCTTTAGTGAATGCGTGTTAGCAGTCGTTTCTTTTCGGGACACCCAGGGATGTCTCCTTCCTCTTAGCCTTTGTATTCTGTTTACTTAACCAATCCCCCATGGATGGAATTTTAGGTTGTTTCCAACCTTTTGTTATTACAGATAACACTACAATGAATAATGTTGCCGATATGTGATTTCACACATGTGAGTATATTAGTGGAATAGTTACCTAGAAGTGGAATTACGTACTCAAAGGATATGTGCAATTTTGATACAGATAGAGGTTGTACCAATTTAATACTTCCTCTCGCAAGGTGTAAAAGAACACTTGTTTAAACGCGTATCAACGTATAATACTATCAGTCTTGATTTTTGCCAGATTGATGATGGAAAAAGATATCTCAGTGTAGCTTTAATTTGTATCTCTCTTGTATAAGTAAGACGGAGCATCCGGCCAGATATTCGAAAAAATATACATATATTTTGGTGAACTCTACATTCATATCCTTTAACTGATTTCCTGTTGGTTATTCATTCTTTTCATATTGATTTGAAGTTCACCAAAAGGTAAACTTTAGATTTCCAGGTGTATTTTTAATGTGTCATTCATTTTTCTACTACTCTGTAGTGGCTGTGTTGCTATGCTGTAGGTTTAGCTTTACATGAAGCAGGTTTTATATTATTTCTTTCATGGCTCTGGATTTTGTGGCATAGTTTAAAAAAGCTTAGTGTATTCTTATATCATAAGAATATTCTAAGTTTTCCTGGAGCATCTTCAATCAATAGGTTCTCAGAGTTTTGAGCAAATACAGACTATGCCTGTCACACGAGTAGATGAACTATTTGTGTCCACGTCCTGGTATAAATGCAGGTGCATAGAAAACACGTGGGTCTCTCAGAAAGGTGAAATGAGCGTAATCCCCCCATTTGTACTTTCCTTTGTCTTCTGCACTGATTATGTATTGCTCTGATGCTCAGAAAGATCTTAATTAAATAAAAATGTACTTTTACCCCCTTTAACCTTCTTTTAAGATACCACTTGATTCCTGGATGGGTCGGAATGTGAGCAATGCTGCCTTAATTTGCTTTGGAAACAGTTTGCCTGGCTTCCACCCTGAAGAACTTAGGCCCAGTCCTAGTGGCTTTCTTGTTGTTAAATCCAGTGGAAGCATTTTAGCCCTAATCTTACTTTCCCTCAGGCACATCTGAAACCCCTGCCACGCCTCCCTGCTTGGCCTCCGTGCCTCTGTGCTCCCTGCTGCTCCTCACGCCTTCCTCCTTGGGCTGCTTCTCCATCCTGTGCCGGGCGTTCTAAGTACTCTGCAGACACTACTTCATTTCATCCTCACGACAGTTTTCTAAGGGCGTTTATGATAGCAACTGTATTTTTCAGACGAGAAAAAATACAGAATTTAAAAAGTTAAGTAATAAACTCAAGCACAGCAGCTGGAAGAAGGGTAGAGCCAAGACTGGAATCCAAAGACTCTGCTCGTAACCCACCCTCTATACTGCGCTGCCCCGGGAACCCTTTTCTCTGTGCCTTCGGCGGCCGGCTCGTGCTTGTGAGGCTTTATTTACCCTTTCTCTTTCGTACAAATGACTCCTGAGTTGATGTTGTGGCTCTAGTCTCTCCCTTGTATTCTGGACAGACGGTCTGGACATTTTCACTGTTCAGTGGGTATTTCCACTTAGATCTCTCACAGCGTTCCAGTATGTCCTAAGATCTATATCTTGAAAAATGAGGGATGTTATTTTTCATAGTGCCTGGGGCAGTAAGTAGGCTGGCAAATGAGCACGGGTATTCCAAACCTGAGGTTAGTGCTTTTCTTTAATTTAGATTTAATCTGTAAGCACTACTTGGCCCGAGTCCTCAAAGAATTTTCAGTGATTCAGCTTGATTTGCATGCCCTTGGTCTTTTAAGGCCAATAAATATTTTTGTAAGATTGGCTGCTTTTTCCCCCACAGCCTATTTGCTTATCCTGATGGGAAGTTCCATTCATTTCCTAAAAGTGAACAGGGCTTCCTATCACGGAGTAATTAGCGCTGGAGGCCTGGATCCGTTGGAATCTCCTGAGAATCTGTAGCAATCAGTAATTACAGAGAACTCCAGGTAGGGCACTGTCTTTAAAAACAGTTACATTCCAGCTGGAAGAGGAATCTTCCAGCTGAAAGTCTGTTTTTTATGCCTTTGCAATAGATAACAATCGCTATAAGAAGAACATTACCAATTCTAGTTCTCTAGGGCAGTGTTTTTCTTTCCATCTCTCTATTACTTTTAGAAAATTATGGAAGTGATGCATGCTGATTGTAACTATTTCATGACCACTGTTATCAGCTGCCGTCACCTTGCACACCTGCCACAGGCTCCAGGGATGGACATGAACTGGCACCACGATGACACGTACAGGGTTGCGTTATTTATTTATTTTTACAGTAATGAAATTGTACAATGTGTATTACCCTGCAACTTGTTTTTTTCTCACTTACTTTATATCATGAATACCGCATCCGGATGAGTTAACAAATCTTTTCTTTGAATAAATCCACAGTTTATTCGAACAGGTCCCTCTTGATGAACAGCCCGGTCGTCATCAGTTTTCTGTCTCTACAGGCAAGGCTGCAGGAGACGATCTCGTATGCCCATTCTCACATTATGAATGCTTATTTCTAAACAGTCCTAGAAGAAAGATTGTTATCCTACAGGGTTGGCTGGTTTTCGAAACTGCTTGAAAATATGGGCAAGGGAAGGGAAAAGGGAATTGCTGTACTTCTGTCTGCCAGGTACAGCAGTTGGTACTTTCCAGAAGTTGCTTAGTTTCATTTTGGTCTCCTGCCTCTAGTCCTGCCCCAGTCCTTCCTCTACATAAATAACCACAAATGAGCATGTCACTAGTTTTCTTAGAAGCCTTCCATGGTTCCCATCTCTTTCAGAACTAAGGCCATGCAAATATGCCCCACAAGACCCTCCACAGTTCAGTCTCCTCTATGGCTTCAGTCTCTGTCTTGCCCTGTTCCTGCCTGCTTTGCATCCGACACACACAACCCATTCAGACTTGTCCACCTCACCAGACCTCTGTAACCGTCTAGGCCTTTGCTCTGATTTGCTCTCTGGTCTGCTAGTCCTTCCTCCCCTCTTGCCCTGGATCCTCTCTTGTGCATCAGTGAGCACTCAGCCAACCGCTGGCTCTCTCAGAATACTTTTTGCAGGCTGGTTTGTGAATTAGTGGGGCTGATCATGTCATAGTGACTTACTAACCGAAGATCTCAGCAGCTTAACATAAGTTTGCTCTTTGGTCAATTGAAGTCTGCTTCATGTCTAGGTCATTCTCTTGAGCAGTGCCCCTCAGTGACCTGCCTGAAGGAGCTCATGGAGGAGTCACTGTCCTGTGACTGTACCATCCAGAAATCTTGGCTTCTTTGATTGAGGTGGCAGGAGCAGAGAGTACTGAGAGTATCACGCTAGCAGTTGAATGTATCGGCCTGGAGCTGACCATGTTATTCCCATTCTCATCCCACTGGCCAGCTCTGTTACAATGCCTAATGTAATAAAAGGGGGCAGAAGTGTAGCCCTCTGATTAGACTGGAAGGAAAGGAAAATTGCTTATGGGTGAATGCTATAAGCCTCTACTCCAGGTGAGATGCCACCACTCTATATATTCATTGGAATTACTATGCGGTATTAGAATAATGGTTTATGTGTGTCTTCCCTATGAGACTGGGCACTTCTGGCAAGTGGAGGACTTTATCTTGTTCATCTTTATATCTCTGTCGTCTGGCACAGTGACTGGCACACAGGAAATAGCCAAGAAACACTGGTTGAACAAATTCATTCATACAAATCAATAATCTACCTTTTATATATGGGACACTAAAGTTCAGAGAGGTCAATTAACTCACTCATAATCACACAACTAGGGGATAGCAAAGCCAGATTCAAACCCAAGTCTGTCAGATTCCGAAACTCATGCCTTTGGGAGAGATTCTGGAAGTTGATTCCCAGGTCTGATTCAGGGCATCAAGCAGTTCACTCCTAGGTATACTCCTAGGTATTTTATGCTTTTTGAAGCAATTGTGAATGTGATTGTTTTCTTAATTCTCCTTTCTGATTGTTCATTATGGGCATGTAAAAATTAAACTGATTTCTGGATATTAATTTATATCCTGTCACTTTACTGAATTCATATATTAGTTCTAGCAGTTTTTTTGGTGGAATCATATTGTGTCATCTGCAAATAGTGACAGTTTTACTTCTTTCTTTCCAGTTTGGATGCCTTTTATTTCTTTTTCTTGTCTGATTGCTATGGCTAGGACTTCCAGTACTATGTTGATTAAGAGTGGTGAAAGCAGACATTTCTGTTTTGTTCCCAGTCTTAAGGGGAATGTTTGTACTTTTTGCCCATTGAATATGAGGTTGGCTGTGGGTTCGTCATATATGGCCTTTATTACATTGAGGTATGATCCCTCTATTCCCACTTTGCTGAGTTTTTATCATAACACAGTGCTGGATTTTATCAAATGCTTTCTCCCCATTTTTTTGATACTGAAGGTTGGGCTTTTATTTTATATCTCCGTCCTGTCTGCTGGGGTCTTCTGTGGCATATCCTCCTCCATCCCAACTCTAGTGTTATGCCTTAGTTTAAATAGGAAGCACAGAATTCAGGGAGAGAAATAAGCTTGCTGATAAGGGAACAAACATACATTGGGAAATGCTTCAAAACTGACATCTGTTACCTGTACACATATTTTATTTAGTTTAATTTATTAAAGGTGAGGTTATTTTATATATTATGCTGTTTCTTTTGTTTCAATTTAGTATTTTTTGAAGATCTTTCTCTACACCCACCCACCCCTACTTTATTCTTTTCTAAAAGCTACATAATATTCTGTTAAGAAGTAATATTTAGCCAGAAGTTTACTTAGCCAGTCTTCTATGGAAGGACATTAAGTAATTTCCAGTCATTTTTTATGCAAACAATGCCATAGTAAACATTATTTAGTTTTGGTTTTCTTGCATATTTATGTGAGTATATCTTTTGGCATATGTCCAGTAATAGAATTACTTTATCAACTAGAGAGTGCATTTAAGATTGTCTAAAAATCTTAAATGGACTCTCCAGAGTGTTCAGGCACTTTAGAGTCTCACCCACTGATGTGCAAGTCACAGTTTTCCCTTAAGATAACAGCTTTTTATCAATAACATCAAAGTGGCAGAGTTGTTGCTGACTTGATGATCACATGAGAATTGCTTTAACAATTCCTCCTCTTGTCAGTATTGTGAAACAATTCCTCTGAATGATAAGAATCATTGGCTTCTATGCTATTTTTCTTTCCTCTCATCATCATGTGCTCTCCCATTTCCCTACAATTCCTTGCATAAATCACATTTCATTGTCTGATTTCTTTTTTCAGTTTAGATCCATGAGTCAATTTTCTGATCAAAATTCATTAATCTAGTATCCTTTTATGAAGTTTTACTAGAGAATTATTACATTATTATTTTTCTTAATCCAGGCCCATAAAAATGACCTCTTAAATTTATCATGTACAATTTGATTGCTTGAGTTTCTTAAAGAAAAAGTTTGCTAGACTATGGGAATCAATTCGACATGGCAAAACACTTTTGAGATGGTGTTCTAACAGGTAATGAGAACAGCCAAGGAATTCCAGAAAAAAGAGCGCTGGGTAGAGGATTTGCTCTCGGTATCACTAGATTAGAATGAGTTTAATATTAGCTAGAACTGTATGGAATTGTTTAGATTATTAAGAGATTTCTATTTTTATTTTGAAAGAGCATCTAGGAAAATATCCAAAAGCACTAGTTTATGATATAAAATTTATGAGCTTTGATGGATACACCCTCCCCCCACCTTCCCATGGTGAATTATCACTAACAAATTCCACACATTTGGATATTATGCCAGCCATATAATCAAGTTAATTTAATTGGAGAAGGTGTCAGTGAATATGTATTTACTTTACAAGAAATGAAAAAGACAAGATTTATGAGATAAACATTTGAAAACAGTATGCTCTGGTCAACTGTTATCAGTTGGTATTTCTACAAGTCCAGAATGTTTTAAACCTCACTTACCAGACCTGGGAAATTTCAACATGGTCTAATTAGATGGTCTAATTAGTTGCTCAAAGACATAGATGTGAAAATTCTAGACACCTTTCTACACCTTTTTTAAACCATGGATAAAACCATGACTTTAAGCATAATACCTATAAGGATTAATTAGAAATAAGAGTGTTTGAAATAAGACTTGGGCCATTTTGTATATGCTCATCTAACTTGACATTGAGTATAACAACAAGCTTACCAAATATTTAAAGATAAAATTATATCACTAAGATCCTAAAAGGTTCATTTTGTATTTGTTTTACATGTTTTAAGTAGTTGCAATGGCTTACAAAATGATGACTTTTAAATGTTACTTATAATGCAGTTTTGCCTGCTAAATTTTCCACATTTTGTAATCTGTTTTATTTCTTTGGGTATAAAATATTTTTGCTTAGTATTGTGATGTAGTATATGTTTTGTGGAGTAATGTTTTAGCCCATCCTTCAGCTTTGGCTGCCGAAATCATACAGTTGTGAAGCCTTCCCTTTGTTTCTCGTAGAATACTTTTCAATTCTGTGCTGAGTACCTTAAGTGATGTATGAAATGTCACTTTTTCCCTTAAGGCTGTTTTATATCTATAACTAAATTGTATACATATATGCATATATACACATAATTGTATATGTACACATACACATGAAATCTATATTTCTATATCTATTTCCATATCTGTATATATTTATACAGAGAGAGTGGAATTGTGTGTTTTTAAAGAACAGCATTAAAGTATGACAATAACAGTATCTGTGTTTCTCCATTCAGAGTGCTGTTCAGGAGTTACAACAAACTATTTAAAGGGATTTAATAAAGTGACCAAAATGGGGGGGAAATAACTATACAAGTGATTATGAGAGCATGAAAATGCATCTGGTAAAGAGAGGAAAAACAGGGGGAAAGGAGACGAGTCATTTGGTCTAGTAGCTGTGCAGTGTTGGGGGTAGGTTCACAGATACTGGGAATCACACAGAACTGGGTGGGAATTCCAGCCCTGCCATGTACTATGTGCCCCAGCTTCTCCACTTACATTTGTTGTGAAGACCAAATCAGATAATGTGATTATATGTAGAGTATTTAGCATTCAATAAATGCTTATTCTCAATACTACTATTGTGTACCTGGTATTATGCTAGATGTTTAACATGTACTAGATACTAAAGGGAATGCAAAACTTGTTGGAAAAACAGAAGCCCATTGGAAAGCATCAGGAAACAATGGAGACCTTCAAAAACACTAAGTGCCCTAGAAACTCAGATCTACTTCAGAGCTAAATTTTGTGGACAATTTTTAAAAATCAATGCCAACAAAATAATTTCTTCTCGGGAGTTTGTTTTTTGAAGCACTCTCTTTAAATTTGCAAGACTTTCTTGAAAGCATCTCATAAATCATATGACAGGTTATGTCAAAGTCATTTTTTAAAAGTTCAATTACATGTTCATTGTGGTTTCTAGAGAGTCAACAACCTGAAATTCTTTAAAAAATCTTATTGGTATCAGGATTGAGAAATAGCTTCAGGGTGGAATTGAGGGAGACTTTGGTTCTTGCCGTGGGTTCCAGAGGGAAATTTTAGGCATCCTTTTAGGACTAATTTGTGAAATGTCTCTGGTTGAGGGGATGGTGGTGCTGCTCTGGGGCAATAGAGGAAATGATGACATAATGAAACTTAACTGTGCACTACGCAAGCAGGAGACAGAGGGAAGGCCAGAGCTTCTCCCCAAACCTGGCCCTGCTACATCAAGACATACCACTACTGACACTGTAGAAATTCTGTTTGGAACCTTCTCCGTTCTCTCTTCTATCACTCATCTTTTACAGTTTTAGGGTGAGTCCGACCTGGATCTGAGCCCCTGTCCTGGCTCTCATTACCTGTATGGCCTTAGGGAGCTCTTTTTAATCTATACTTTTTCATAATCCAGTGGAGAAAAATGCTCATAAATGTGCATTTCAGTAAACACTTCAGGAGGCTCTGGTACGGGAGCAAGGGGAACTGAAATCTGGAGAGGTGGATTGACTTGCCTGAGACCATATGACTGACTCCTCAGTGGCAAAGTCCAATCGATCCAGAGTTTCCTGACTCCTGGCCCATGTTCATGAAAGCAGTGGCCTGCTGGGGAGGGGAGGGGGTGAGGGAAGCATCCTCTAGTGTTTTCTCCTATCCGAAAGCAGTTCAAATATTGAGCTTCACAGAGATAGACCCTAGATAGATTCGCCCATTCAACTCCAAGGTGCAGTACCTGACCTGCTTTTCCTTCCTCCCAGCTTTTCCCAAATGCTACTCCCTCTTCCTCACACCCCAAGTAAACACCTAGGCGTCATTGCAGATACCTTCTTCTCCCTCATCCCATATGTCATCCTCAGGAAGTCCTGTCAATTTTCCCTTGTAAGTTTCTAGTATTCTCTCAGTTGGACCATCACTTTCTATTTGGTCTCAAACTGCACTTTTCACAATACAATTTTTTTTTCTCTCTCTCTACCACCTGATTTGAACTCTTCAGTGGCTTCCTATGACTGTTAGGTTGCAGATACAACACTATGAGACTTCCAGCACCCTACAAGATCTGGCTCCTTTATTTTGTACCATTCTTTTCTTCTCCGTGCTCCTTCTTCAAGCTCCCCGAGTGTGTCAGCTCCTCCTTGCTATAGGACCTTTGCACATGCAGCTCTTTTGCGCGGAGCACCTTTTTTCTCTTCTTCTTCCTTTGCTCAGTCAACTCCTACTTACCCTTCAGGTTTTAGCTCAAAGCTTACTTCCCTAAGAAAACTTTTCCTAACTGCTTCCAGTTTGTTGAGTTCCTGTTACAGGCACTCCTAGAACCATTTCCCTCTGGTATATGTATATCAGTGTGTAATTCATAGACTCGTTTGAATAACTACCTGATTAATTTCCATCTTTCCCACCCTATTGTGTGTTTCACGAGAGCAGATAACATAACTGATCTTGCTTACTATCGTTCCTCCAGTGTCTAGCATATAGCAAATCCTCAAAAATTGTGTTTAATGAATGAAGCTTATTTTCAATTCTTCCTTGAATCTCCTTTTCATCAATCTCATTTGGTTCCAATTGCCCAAGGCCTGTCTTTCATATACTTACATTTAGTTGGGCCACATGTATATTCATGTGTGTCTTTTATGGTAAGGTTACTTCTACATTTCATCTTGGCCGTCTTCAGTGATACTTTCTAATCTGAATGTCTCAGACAGGAAATAGCAGGGGCCTCATGATCATAGGGAAGGGAAGTACTTAGTAAATTATCCTTCCTCTCTCTCTTTTACTGTACTGCTGGGGAAATCCCTTTGACCATGAAAGCCAGGGAGAGTCAGGCTGAAAGCCACAGATGATCATGGTTTGTTTTGTATCAATGCTTGAACTGTAGATAACTTCGGAAAAGAAGGTGGAAATCCATAGCTATCATAGCCCATTGTATTCCTTTACCTGTGGGAATTATAGTATTAAGGTACTCTCTGAGGCCTTTTGGTCGATCGTCTCAGGGATTTCATGTCATTATAAATAATGACTGCAAATTGATAACCTGCATTGAGACAGGAGCTAAGATTGGGAGGTGGTTGGGTTCTGTGGTGAAGGGTACCCCACCAAGTGTGTGTGTGGCAGGCTAAACAAACATCGGCCTGAGGAGGAGAAGGCTTGGAGATGTTCCCTGGGGCACCTGGAATTGTCCCCAAGAATCAGAAAGTTGGTAGTGTGCAACTAGGGACTATCCAAGATAAGGTATACAATGCCTTTGTACTTAATGCTCAGTAAATATAATCAATTCTTTTATTACTGTAGAAAGCAAATAGGAAGCCTTTTCTGAGTAACTTTTGTATAACCACTAAATTCCTGCCTGAGCTATAAGAATTTGTTGAGAAGCAGTTCCCCGTTGTAACCTTTACCTTTTATTTTTCCTTTGTGGTTCCTATCACAGTGATTATTTGTTATTTGTGAGCATATGGTTTTGTTTTGTTTTTTAATAGAATCACATCATTCCTACTCAACTATAGGCTCCATGGGAACAGAAATCTGTTTGGGTAACTTCTGTCTATATCCGTAGGTCCCAGAACGACCATCTCTGGTATAGGGCAGGTGATTGATAAGCATTCGGAAGCATCAATCTACTTAGCCCTCCCAGTGTCCACAGGCAAATTGAGAAACATGCATCTCCTGTCTCGATGTACTCATTGTCTCATTTTACAAATGAGAAAGCTGAGGCATAGTGAAGTTAAGTAATTTGCTAGGAAAGTCTGTACTGCAGCCAGATCAATCTGGATGTGTTAATCATTATGATATTCTGCTACCACAAATGCTTGTTAGAAGAATGAAGGCTCCATGGGAGCCAATGCAGAGCAGCTTTGGCTAGGAGATACATGAACCACTCAGACACACATGGTCAGGGCTTCATCTAACTGGGAAGGCCTGACCACAGTGTACCCCTGAGCTAGTGGGGAAGAGGGAACAGGGGGACAGGCAAGGACATGGTAAGTGCAGTGGGCAAGTCTGGTCAGAAGTACTCAAGGAGCCAAGGTGGTCTGGCCTGTTATGATTCACAATAGTCCTCTTTTTTCTGGATTGGAAGTCAAGACCTAGGTTGTTTCCATACTTGGAAGCAGAATGGCCCAGGTGGGGGAGTATTTTCCAAGACCACCAAAGCTAAATGTAGAGCTGTGTGCTTTCTTGCCAGTCAACTGCTCCCACACTGTCTGCTGCCATCAACAAACTAGAGCAGTAATGAGTTTGGGGAGATTCGTGCTGGCCTGTGACATCTTCTTTTTCTTAAAGATGTCTTTGTTTTTTTTTTTTTTAAAGCTAGGTCTTTAAAGTGTATTTTTAAACAAGTCTTTATTTGTTTACAAATTATCTATGTCAATGAGTATAGAAAGGCACAAAGTGAAGAGTCAGAGTACCCTTACCCAGAAGTCTTTTATGTACCTCTCAGACTATACAGAGTCTTACCTTCCCCCCTGCCATCCATAAATAGGAACATGTTACATTGTGTTCTGATTTAAAAAATAAATAAATTCATTTGGGGAAATTTGGAGGTAATATGGCAGATTAAACACATAATTTTTTTGGTTCTGAAATTTCACTAAAACTACAGAAAAGGATGTCCTTTTAAGTAAAAAGCTTACAAAGGTGGAACAAATAAAAGAGGAATAAAAACTCTTAACACTTTGGAAACAGAAAAGCAGGCAGAAAAGTGGCAACTGGTACAATAGACCTAGGAAAGCAGAACCATAAATTGGCCAAAGAGAAAGCTGAGAGCTCCATGCTCTCAGGGTGCCCAAAGCCTCAGCAGCTGACAGCTGGAACCATGGGTATGAGGACCGTGAGGAGGGGGGAATAAAGGATGTGGGGAGCAGGAGTCTGGGCTGGGAATGCAAGGCACAGGTGAAGGCACTATCTTTGTACTGGAAGGGCGGGATTACGTACATGATAATGTACATGCATACTGCAGACTTTTTCCCACTTGGCTTCCTGAGCTCAGCAGTCAGGCCTTCATTGTCCAGGTAGGAACAGAAAGGGATACCCTAGGGAATCTGACCTGTGCATGCAGAAAGATGTAAAGATACAGCCACTGAATTGCACAGATCATTCTACAGTGAAGCTCACAGTCAGCAAACTCCATCCTCAGGCCAAAAGCTTCCAATTAGCTCTTCCCTCCCTTCTTTTAAATGTGAGCAGGCAATCAGCTATGTGAGGACAGCATCTAACATGAGAAAGTCATAAGTAAACAGAAAATCAACTGAGGGGAATCAGATTGTACAGTTAGAAGAAAGCTGACATTAATATCCTCAGGGAAACCATTTCTTCCATGAAAGAAGAATGGGATGCTATAAAAAGTAATGCTTAGAAACAAAAATAATCCTTGGACATTGGAAACACATCAGAACTTAAAAAATCAAAAGAAGGTCTGGGTAAAAAGTTGAGGAAATTTCAAGTACATGAAAAGAAGAGTCAAAAATAGGAAAATGAAAATAAGAAAATTAGAGGATGAGACCAGGAGATCCAAACAACCGAACAATGTAAGTCCCAGAAGGGAAAAGTGCATACAGAACATGGAGAAAAGAACATTTTTCAGAACTAAAGGACATGAATTTTGACATTAAAGGCATCCGGTGATTGCCCAGCACAATAGATGGGGGGAAAATATGTCCAGCATAACTGTTCAGTTTTATTACATTGACAATAAGGAAGATTCTACAAGCTCTCGGAGGGGAAAGACAGGTCACAGGAAGTGACCAGCAATGAAAAGGACTTTGAACTTTGCAACAACAGCACTGGAAACTAGGAGACTCAGGGAAGTACTTTTCAAAAATACAAAGGGCGCTTAACCTCCAACCTAGATTTTTATAGCAAGCCAAACTATGAGTCAAGTGAGAAGGTGTGAAAAAAAAAGATACATTCAGACAGGCACATCTTAAAAAGCTGCAAAAAGTCCCCCTTCTCAGGAAGCTTTTGGAGAATACTCTCTGTACAAATGAGTGAATAAGCCAAGAAAGAGGAAGGCACGGGATAGAGAAGATCCATCATTTCGGAGAAGGGAAGGGAATCTCCCGGAGACTGGTGGAGGGAGATCCCGGGGTGGCAGGTGCGCTGCAGAGAGCCAGCACTCAGCGCAGCCTGGAGCAGCGGGAGTCGGGAGGTAGGCGCGAGCTGCCGCCGCCGACCTTCTGCCCTGGGAGCAGTCTTTTCATTAAAAAAACTATTGTTGGAGTAAAAAAAAAACACTCAAATTTTACCATCTTAACCATTTTTAACATTTAACATTGCCGTGAACCAGATTTCCAGAGATTTTTCATCTGGCAAAACTGAAAGTCTATAACCATTAAACAACTCCCGTTCCCCTTCCCTCCACCATTCCACTTTCTGTTTCGGTGAGTTTGACTACTTCGTGAAAGTGGAATCATACAGTGTTTGTCTTTTGCCGCTGGCTTAGGTGGCTTAGCATAATGTCCTCAAGGTCCATCCACATCGTGGCATATGACAGAATTTCCTTTTTAAGGTGTGTGGATACACCACATTTGGTCTGTCCAGTCATCTGTTGATGGTTATTTGGGCTGCTTCCACCTTTTGGCTTTTGTGAATAATGCTGCTGTACAGTTAAAAGCACAGGGCACAAATATCTCTTTGAGACTCTGCTTTCAATTCTTTTGGACATATATTCAGACGTGGGATTGCTAGATCATATGGTAGTTCTACTTTTAATTTTTTAAGGTGGTGCCACACAGTTGCACCATTTTATAGTCCCACCAACAGCACATAAAGGGCTCTAACTTTTCCCCATTCTTGCTAATACTTGTTATTTTCTGGGTGTTGTTTTGTTTTTGTTTGTTTTTGGGATGGTAACCATCATAATGGAATATCTTATTGTGGGTTTGATTTACATTTCTCTGATGAATAGTGATGTTGAACATCCCTTCCTGTGCTTGTTGGCCATTCGTATGTCATTTTTGGAAACTGTCTCTTTATTTCCTCTGCCCATATATATGGTGTATAAATAAAGGCCCACATTTATTCTCTTGGGTATGGGTATCCAGTTTTTCCAACACCATTTGTGGAAGAGACCGTCCTTTCCTTATTGAGTGGTCTTGACACCCTTGGTGAAGATCATCTGACCATATCACAGGAGTTTACTTCTGGGTTCTCTATTTTATTTCATTGATCTGTATGTCTGTTTTTATGCCAGTACCACATTGTTTTGATTACTGTAGCTTCATAATATACTTTGAAATTAGGAAATGTGAGTTCTCCAATTTGTTTTTCTTTTTCAAGGTTATTTTGGCTATTAAGGGTCTCTTGAGAGTCCATATGAATTTTAGAATAACATTTTCCCATTGCTGCAAAAATTCCATTAAGACTTGATAGGGATTGCCTTGAATCTGTAGGTTGCTGTAGGTAGTCTGAACTTTGTAGCCATCTTTTTGAATGTATGAAACCACCAGAGTTTGGTGAGTTTGGTGAGTTTGGTGAGTTTGACCAAAGTGAGGGTATAAAGCAGTCAAGTGGAAGACAATAGATTGATAGATTCTATCATTTGATAGATTACCTGATGGGATTGACCAGTGGGACACTATATGGAAAGGCCATTGGATAGTGTGGAAGAATTAGTATAATAGGTATTAAGATATTCCAATTAATTTAAAAATATGATGATTATTAAATTTGGGGAAAACAAAAAACAAGAAGGGAAACATCATGACAGCACATTATAGCACTTGGCTATGCTTAGTATTTGCATGGGCATATAGTGTAAATATTGAATATTTGTTAATCAAAAGTATAGTGTATATTAGACTGTGAAAGAGAAAGTGCAGTATTAGGAGAGTTAGACCTTCATTTGCCTGTGATGAGAAGTCGGTAATGGGCTAGAAGACAGCGGCATTGTTTGTTTGGTGCCACGCTGCCCGACGTGGTAGCTGCCAGTCACCTGTGGCTGCAGCGCACCGGACGTGCGACTGGCCCAGACCGAGGTGTGCTGTGAGTATGAGCTACACACTGAATTTTGAAAGCTTGGTACGAAAAGAGAATGTAAAATATCTCACTAAGAAATTTCACTTCTTAAAGTGTAGCTACAAAGGAATGTAACATCACATGTGTGACTTACATTAAATTTCTTTTGGACAGCACTGGTTTGGAAATAGGTGACTGTAAGTGGCAGAAGCAACAACTAAGGCAGTGAGTGAGAGGTGGTCGTCTCCGGGGAAGGAATGGCAGTCTGCACAGCGGTGGGCAGGGTATTTCTGTATTTTGTTCTAAGCCTTTTAATATCATTTGATTTTTAAAACGAGTGCATATAAAGTTCCCCCTGTTAGCCCACATAGATTTTTCTGTTCTTTTAGGAACTACATAATGTTCTACTATGTGAAGTGACCATAATTGCTACATGTAGGCTCTTTTTTAATGGATACTTAAGCTGTTTTCAGATTTTTTTCTGCTACTTCAAATATTTGTAATGAATATCTCTGAACATAAATCCTTGCCATGTTCTATCTGTAAAATGAATATCTAGACGTGGGCTCCAGAGCGAAGGGCAGGTGCGTTTGAAGTTCGGAGAGGTCTACCCAATTTCTCCTCTGGGAAAGCATGCTGTTCACACTCCCAGCAGCCATGCCATCTCACGCCTCAGTCAAAATGGAAACGGTCACATTTCTTTCGGTCGTCACCCTTTCGCTCTTGCTGGTGATGTTGAACATCATGTGCATGTTCTGTTGGCCACTGCCCTCGCTCTCTCTGTTCATGGCCTTCGCTCATTTTCACCTGGGACTGCTGTCTTTTTCTAAATCATTTATAAGGCTGGATAGAAACTTTCTCAGTGGATTCTGAGGGTTGTTGTAGCTGGAAAAGGGGTCTGTCCTCCTGAAAGATCAATCCAGAAGTGTCCGATGAGGGTCAGGTGAGGATAGCTACTATGTCAGTGACAGTATTTGGAAAAAATATGAACTATTTTAAATAAATAGAACCGCATATGTCCCAGGAACAAAACAACCAACCAACCCTGCTAAACTCATGGCTAATTATTAGGATAATAAAAGATTGTTTTGAGGAAGAAAATAACTTTGTAGCAAGAAACAGGTTTTTAAAATTTTCAGATCTGTGTTACTTCTCTTCTCACCTCTTTGTCCTATTAATTTCACTCTAAGTTTCCATAACTTGTCTTCAGCTCTAACCTTATACAAGTACTATGTCAACCAGTCTGAATATTAACACACGTACACATCTCCCTTCTATTAAAAAACCTGCGTGATGCTTTCCCTGCCAAGCTATTCTTTCCCCTCATGCCCAGCAGGCCGCCTTTAGGAGAGGGGCTGCTGTGAAGACAGGGTTTGGACACTTAAAGACGCGTGCGGCTGACTGAGTGACAATAGAAGGCTGCAGGCCTTCCTTAACAGTCGTCATTCTGCCAGAGAGAGCTGTTTCTGCTGCAGCCACAGCTATAGATAACCTGCTGGAATAAGCCCCCTTTCCCCCACTTTCATGGTGAGATAAAGAAGAAAAACGTGACATGGGGTGGAGAGGCAGGTGACGGTGCAAGTCAGCACAGAGGAGTAACCGCAGAATCTAAACGTCAGTGTCTGTCCTCCTGAAACGCAGGACCAGAAAGCCCCGCGTAACGTGGCGAGCACACGCCTGTCACTAGGGAGGTGCCTCCTCCGCCGCCGCAGGCTGTGGGCTCGCACCCTCCTGCTCTTACAGCTCTCTGGGGGAGGGAGGGCTCCAGGACCGTCCTCGCAGACCCAGGTGTCACACGTTTCTGCACGGCCCTCACTCCGCTCGGCTTAGATCATTTCTTCCGTTCTTTGTGAATGTGGAAAGAGATGACGCACTCTTCACCTACTGATCCTTCACAGGCTGCTTGTGCCGCTTCAGGCCGGGCTTCTTCAGACTGAAACAGTCTTCCTCCGGGATACATCTGTTCCTGCGTCCCTGAATAAATCCAGAGCTCCTTTCTGATTTATTTGTCCACATGACAGTAAAGTTACTCTCTCTTAGTGTTGAAATTTGCCCCTGAGCACTTAGTTATTTTAATGTCACTGGTGGGAGACACCGAAAGGGACAGTATTGTTTCGTCAGTGCCATAAGCCTGCTTTTTCTCCAGCTCCAGCCACCAGTATCAATGACCTGCTTCCTGTGTTTCCAATACAAATGTAACAAAATTTATGAGTGCTGGCATTGTGCCAGAAGCTTTTTCTTATGAAATACTAAAAAGAAGACTAATTCACTGGTGTAACAGCATTTTCTGAAGGTTTGCCAATCCAGGGCCAAGAATTTTAATGTGAAGTCTGGCAGAGCTCATTCAGACACACGGAGGAACCTCTACCCCTAACCTCTGAAGATAAACAAAAGGCCACTTGAAGTGAATGGAGTATATACCAAGGAATTAGACCTTGATAGAATTGACGGTGCAGTTAATTCCAGTTTAACTACATATGACACATTGTCCCTGATTTGCAGTAGGGTGCTCATACCAACTTCCTGTCCCTCCTGGCTAAGGCACTAGTGAATTAAGTCCTTACCCAAGAAGGATTATGAGAATTGCCTTCCTCCCATTCTGGTTCAGACCTCTCCTCTGGGTTCCTCTTATCCTCTACTTTTGCACTCTGTCAAGGTTCTTTCTGGAGATTTTGCCAGCTGCATGCTAAGGAGGCTCGCCTCCCAGCAAAGGAGCGAGCAGTAAGCCTGCCGGGGATCCCCGAGAAACAGTGTCTCCTCTCTTGATGCGTGTCGGGCCGTGTTCTGCTCTGATCTCCTCCTCTTGCCCGCTGGCACTGTGTTCTGTTCATGCCCCCGGCTGGAAAAACTACTTCCTGCTTTAGTTAGCCTTTTCTTTAAAAAATGAGTGCTGTCCTCCCTATTTACGGAACACGCATAACGGAGAAAATTTGGAAAACACCCAGAAGCACAAGGGAAAAATATTTATCATTCTACTATGCAGAAGTCAACACTCATTTATTTTAGAATATGTGTACATATGTGTACAGGGCGGGGTAAAAGCCGGTTTACAGTTGTGAGTATGCAAAACGGTTTATTCTTACATTATGACTTATTAACTATTGTATTATTTTCCACATGAACAACTATAAACCCACTTTTGCCTCATCCTTTATCTATGCATTTTAATCTATATTACCAAAAAGCTATTGTACTGTGCTTTCTACGTTACAACATTTAAAAATTTGGCGATATGTTATATTCATCTTCCCATATTATTCATGTTAAAATATATTTCACAACATTTTTATTAATGGGTTTTATTAGCTCAGTTATATGAACATAGATCTTTCCATTTTTATATTATGTATAATATATTTATATTACATATAATGCTGCAACGAACATGGTCGCACAGACATCTTTGCACTCATTTGACAATTTCTTCAGAATGAAATCCTAGAAGTGGAACTGTAGGGTCAAAGGGCATGCACACGTTAAGTCTTTTGATGGGCATCGTCGTTTTGCCCTTCCTAAAGGTGGCGCCAGGGTGCTCTCCCACCCGCAGTGTAGGGAAGTGTCTATTTCTCAAGTCCGTGGTCAGCAGGCACTCCACTTTTTGATCTCTTTCAAACTGATAAAGATAAAATGGTATCTCAGTGTTTAATAAGATGGCATTTCTTAGGTTATGAGTCTGAATACATTTCCATGGGTTTCCTACTCAAATACATGTACTTTTTCGTGATTTGCTTCTTTAGGTCTGTGGTCCTTTGTTTTGTCCATCTTTTTCTTGTTTCTCTGTGTTAGATACATGAAATCTACCAATTTGCTGGTGACACGGCTGAGTGGTTAGCAGCTGGAGCCAGACTGCCTGGGCGGCGGTCGCACTCTGCCTCTGACTGGCTGTGTAACCCTGGGTGAATTACTCAGTCTCTCTGGGCCTCAGTTGTCTCATCTGTGAAATGAAGAATCATGTCTGCCTCAGAGGGCTGCTGTTGTGAGGATTAAATAAGTTAACATATGAAAAGCACTAGAAACACTGTCTGGCAGTACTAATGGCTAAATGTGAGTTACTATACATATGTAAGATACTCTGTATAGGAAGGATATTGACTCTTTATGATATATGTTGCAAATTTACTTTCCTTAGTTTTAATTGTGTATTTAACTTTTTACCTACAAAATTCAGTAAATAGCTCCTACCAGTGCAGATGACGTCCTGCCTTTTTTGTTCCAGGTTTATGTAAATATCACCATGTTTCCGTTTGGAGTTTTATTTGCTTTCTCATTTGTTTGGTTCACTTAAAAATGTTTAATCATTTAACCTACATGCAATCAATTTTAGTAAATAGAGTGAGGTAAGATACCAATTGCATTGCTTTAAAAAATCCCAGTGCTATTTGTTGGGTAAATTCTCGTCTTCCTATTTATTTGAAACACCACCTTTACGATGAATTACCATATATGGTGACTACTTGTAGTGGACTTTCTATTGCATTTCACTGAACTCACGTCACAGAAAATTTTGACTTGTTAAAAAAGCGTAGGTTCTCTATCTTTCTTTTTAGATTAATTCCTATGTGTTTTATGTTTTTGTGGTGCTTTAGGAATAGAATATTTTTCCATTGTATATAGAACTTTGCCATTATTAAAATTTGCATCATACGTGTGGTGATTAGCAGAGGGAAAAAGGGGTGAGAGGAGGTAAAAGAGGATAAAGGGGGTACACGGTGATGGAGAGAGACTTGAACGGGGGTGGTGAACACACAATACAACATACAGATGGCGTGTTGTAGAATCGTACCCCTGAAACCTATATAACTGTATTAACCAACGTCACCCCGATAAATTCAATTTAAAAATTAAAGAAAATACATAAAGAACATTGCATCATATATGGAGGAAAGTGTTTTTGAATATTTTGTAACGGTTGTCTTACCAAACTGTTTTATTTATACAAATAGATGTTGTTACCTGATATTATATTTACTAGTAATTACATCATTCAAATAATATCTCTGTGGCCTCTTCTGTGACACACATACTTGTATTTTTT
>PVKM010024709.1:0-20376 GCA_004027735.1 Carollia perspicillata
GGAGGGAATTTCAGGGGGAAAAGGGGAAGGGATAACAGGAACAAGTATAAAGGACACATGGATAAAATCTAAGGGGGGTGGAAATGGGAGGGAGGTGGGGAGGGCTGGGTGGGTGGGCTGGGATGGGAGTAAAAGACAGAAAACTCTACTTGAACAACAACTAAAATAAAAAAAATAAAATACAGTTCATTTGTATTGGTATTTCTAAAGAATATCAAAACCGATCCAATCTATAATCCAAAATAATGCTCCATGGCCGTTCTCTCTGCAGTTCCTCTAGCTTTCAATATTGAGTATACCCTTCAGCTTCCCTCTCTAAACTAAGCCCTATTAATCCTCCCCTAAGCCCCTGCCCATATAATGGTTCTTTCCTCTCTACCCCTTTCTTTTCTCCCTTTTCTTTCATTTTTCCCCTCAGGTAATATCCCTTTGTCCCCTTTATCATGTCTTGCCCACGCCCTGTTCTAACCAAAGATAGCTTTAATATGGTTGAATAAACCTTATAATCTATAGGAGAACTAAGATCAGAAGTGAAATGCTTCGATGGCGACTCACAGAGAAGAGAGAAGCAGCTGTAAATAACTATATACTAATAAGTTTTGTGACTGTTAAATGAACATTTTCTGACCTTGTTTTTAATGGTCAATTAATGTCTATTCTATGTTTGAACTACAGTTTCATTGTGTTATATGACCACATAAATTATGATATTTTGAATTTTAAAATCACATTAAAAAATTCAATCTAGGACAGAAGTTCTTAAGAGGCCCCTGGTAATTTTCCCAAGAGCCCTCAAATTTTTACATTTGAAAATGAGCATTATGAATGGAAAGTAGGATGAACTCTCTAAAATGGGGTAGATAATTGAATAGACTCTCACAATATGCTTGGGATAGAAGGCATGTAAGAATAGTAACAAATAAAAAAGTGAAGAATTTTAGATGTCACTAAGCATACAACAGCAAATATAAAATAGAAATAGGAAGAAAAGTGCCAAGTGTGTCCTGTGGAAGGGAGAAAGAATTTCTACAATTATCTGAGCTGGCCAGCTTGGACAAAGAGAAAATGAGTATTCATTTTTTGTTAAGGGAGCAAATTTAATTAATATTCATTCAATAATATATATCAATTTATTCTTCAACAAATATTTACATTAAAATCAAGTACACATTTTTTGGAATAAAGTGCATGCAGAAAAGTATACCCATCTTAATTGGAATCTGGATAAATTGTCACAAAATGATCATAGCCGTGTAACCATAAATAGATCACAAAATCATATGAGATACTACATCCCCCACACTAAAATGGCTCTAATAAAAAGTGGAAGATAATAGATGTTGTCAAGGATGTAGACAAATTGATACCCTCATATATTGCTGGTAGGAATGTAATTTTAAGGTCGTTGTAGAAAATAGCTTGGAGTTTCCTCAAAAAGTTAAACATTAAATTTACATGGACAAAAACTAAGGGGGGTGGAAATGGGAGGGAGGTGGGGAGCACTGGGGGGATGGGCTGGGATGGGAGTAAAAGATAGAAAACTGTACTTGAATAACAATTAAAATAAAAATAAATAAAAATAAATAAAAATTATTCTATGACCTAGAATTTCCATTCCTACCAATATGTACCCCCAAACTCAAAAGAGATATTCAAACAAATACTTTACACAAATGTTTGTAGCAGCACTATTCACAATAGCCAAAAAGTAGAACAAAATTCAGTTGTTCATCAATAGACCAATGGGTAAATGAATTGTGTTTTGTACATAAAGTAGAATATTAATCAACTATAAAAAGAAATGAAGTACTGATACATACTATAATATAGATGTAAATACAAAATACAACCAATACAGAATAAAACCAAATATGAAAGGTTTTGTATGATTCCATTTATTGGATATATCCAGAACTGGTAAAACCACAGAGACAGAAAGTGAATTGGTGGTTGCCAGGGCCTAGGGGGAGGGGGGAAAAGGAGTGATTGTTTAATGGGAATGGGCTTTTCTTTTTGGAGTGATAAAATGTTTGAAACTTAATAGAGGTAGTTTGCAGTTTCACAATATTGTGAACATACTAAATATCAATGGAATGTACACTTTAAAATGTTTAGTTTTATGTCATGAATTTTACTTATTTTAAAATATATATTTATTTTTAACAGGCTTAATTCACTTTATCTTCCCTGTATAAAAGGATGTGGTGGCAGGAGCCTGGGTCCTCTGCACAGAAACTCTGGTGTGGGTCTTTACAAGATGGTCAGGGAATTCTTGATAGGAAGACTTGGTGAACACAGTCTCTTTCCAGAGGTGGGAGTGAGATAGCTGTAGGCCTTAGCCATGGCTTCAAAGGTGACCTTGGTGAAATTGCCCAGGGTAGCAGTGCAGCCCTGGCTGAGGTAAAGTAGCTGGGGACACTAGCCATCAGCAGCAACTTTTTGGGCACGGGGGCTGAGAGGATGCCAATGCCCCTGGGGGTGGGGATGAGATGCACCGGCACAGAGCCACAGCGCCCCATCACCTTGCAAGGGACAGTGTGGAGCTGGTGGATCTTGTTCCCCCAGTAGCCTCACTGCACAGGAGTGATAGAAAGCTTGGCCAGGATGGTGGGCACAGGGATGGCAGTGTCTGCTTCCTTTGAGCACTTAACACCAAACCAATGTGTCAATTGTAGTCCCCAATGGCGACAAATGCCTTGAACTGGGTCCTCTGGCCTGCACATGTCTGCTTTTGCACAGGAGTAATCTTCAAAACCTCATCCTTGAGGGATGCCCCCAAGAAAATATCAATGATGTCATATTCCCTGATGGGTAGAGAGAACAGATCTCCTCTAGGGACTTCACTTTCATGTCCTTGACCAGGTAGCCCCACTTGGTGACTGTGGATCCACTGTTTGTCCTTGGCCTTGCCTCCCAAGCTCCACAGCCTGGACCCCAAGCCCAACCTCTACCCTAACCTGGCCAAAACTTCAGGGAAGCTGCCTTAGCCTTCCATTTCAGGATCCCCAGGGCCTCCAGGGCCTCCAGGGCCTCCAGGGCCTCCTGACCCTCCTGCTGCACTGGGGTCATCCACCATTTGGTGTTTCCTGGGGGAAAAAAAGTGGAATATATATTTAAAACTATACTAGGTTCATTTTAATTTGTCATATTGGAAAATAAATGGATCACAATTTGTTTTGTGTTTTTTTAATCCACTTATCTACTGATGGGCACTTAGGCTGTTTCCAAATCTTGGCTAAATAGAGCTGCTATGAACATGGGGGTACATATGTTCTTTTGAATTGATGTTTTGGGGAATATACTTCTGGCATATCCTCCACATGAAATTGTTGGATCATAAGGTACTTTCATTTTTAGTTTTCTGAGGAAATTCCATACTGTTTTCCACAGTGGCTGCACTAGTCTGCATTCCCAACTACAGTGCACTAGGGTTCCCTTTTCTCCACACCTTCACCGACACTTGCTATTTGTTCATTTATTAATGCTAGCCATTTTGGCAGGAGTGAGGTGATATCTCATTGTGTTTTTTTTTCTTTTTTAATTTGCATCTCTCTGAGGGCTAGTGATATTGAGCATCTTTTCATATATCTATGGGCCATCTCTATGTCCTCCTTGGAGAAGTGTCTATTCAGTCCCTTTCCCATTTTTTAATTGGATTATTTGCCTTCCTGGTGTTGAGTCTTGTAAGTTTTTTATATATTTTGGAGATTAAACTCTTGTGCCATGCATCATTGTCAAATATGTTCTCTCATACAGTTGGTTCCCTTTTCATTTTGATGATGGTTCCTTTAGATGTGCAGAAACTTTTTAATTTGATGTAATCACATTTTTCTTTTATTTTTCCTTTATTTTCCTTGTCCTAGGAGATATATCAACAAAAATATTGCTAGGTAAGATATCTGAAATTTTACTGACTATGTTTTCCTCTGGGATTTTTATGGTATCATGACATATTTAAGCCTTTTATCCATTTTGAGTTTATTCTGGTGTATGGTATAAGATGATGGTCTAGTTTCATTTTTTTCATGTACTAGTCCAGTTCTCCCAACACCATTTATTGAAGAGAGTGTCTTTAGTCCATTGTATGCTCATGTCCTTTGTCAAATATTAATTGACCATAAAGATTTGGGTTTATTTCTGGGCTCTCTATTCTCTTCCATTGATCTGTGTATCTGTTCTTGTCCCAGTACCAGACTGTGTGATTACAGTGGGTTAAAAAACAAAAGAAAAACAAAACAAAACTATGGTATATTTATACAATGGAATACTATGCAGCAGAAAAAAGAAGAAATCCCTACCTTTTGCATCTAGAACTGGAGACTTTATGCTAAGTGAAACAGAAAGTGAACTAAAAACCATATGTAAACATACTTTTTGTTATCACCATCTTTTTTCTGCCAAAGATTCTGTATGGCTACATAAGTATTCATTCCAAGTTCCCTTCTTTTACATCAAATATACCTGGATCTTAATTATTTTATGCTTAGCAATATATCCTAGAAATTTTAGAATTCCTTGTTCTTTATAAATGCATAGTACAGCTTTCCACTGTATAATAGTCCTGTACTTTATTTAACAATTTGAATTATACTCTTATTTATGATGCTATGATTATATAAAATTAGAATTGCTATATTAACAAACATTACCTTCCTTAAGTAGTACACTAATTTGCATTTCTAACACCAATGTTTAACAGTGACATTCTTCACAATTTAGTCAACTTTGTGCATTATCAAACTTTTGCATTTATTTTTAATATCTTAATGCTTATGTTATTGAAGTTGTCCTGTTTTTGCCTTCCTCCACCCAGCCCACTCCCTACTTCCATGGTCAGTACCCACATTATTGTCCATATCCATGGGTCCACCAGCAGGTGAAAAAAAAATACCATATTACCTCACTTGTCAAAGGGACATAATGAAAATAAACTAATGAGCAAATTAGAATCAGAGGAATAGAATCATGGGACAGACTGACAGGTGTAAGAAGGGAGCAGAAAAGTGGGGACTGATTGAAAGGTGAAGGGATTAGTCAAAGAACATATACGAAGGAACTATGGACATCACAGTTGTCTCAAGCTTCTCGATGACTCAAACCCAATTACTATCTGTCTGACTGTAACTGCAGGAGACAGCCTCGCCAACTCAAAGATGCCAAAGGAATAATAATAAATTGTTGTTGCAAGCCACTAAATTTGAGATAGTTTGTTAGAAGTAATGGATAACTAAAACAGAGACTATATTTTTTGTTTTAATTGTTATTCAAGTACAGTTTTCTGCCTTTTCCCCCATCCCATTCCACCACCCCAGCCCTCCCCACCTCCCTCTCATTTCCACCCCCCCCGAAACTATATATTTTTTACAATAGTACCAAACACTTGTGTTTTTGATATTGTGACAAGAACAGAAGAAGAAAAGTGTAATTGTTTAGCTGAGGGCAACTGAGGCTAAAGAAAACATTCATAATCAGCTTCATATTGCGTTGTGGAAACTCAGGTTTATTGAACACCTCTGAAGGCTCCTTTCCTCACTTTGTCATTTGTTTTCCCAACTACCCTTCCTTCCTTCTATCCATCCATGCATCCCTCCATCCCTCCACTACCCCACCAATCCCTTCACTTAACATTATTGGATTTCCTACTCTTAAGCAACTGCTCTGCTAGATAATAAGAATGCAAAGTTGAATGAAACAAGATGTCTGTTCTAAAAAGAGAGTCTGTGTGATTAGGAAAACTGACAACAGATAGGCTGTGAGAATTATAAAAATAGAAGATAACACTTTATTGTTTGTATTTTCTAAAACAGCTTTTCCCTAAAGTCTCAGTTTTCAGTTAGACCAAAATCTCAAATACACTTCTTCATTCTCTTTATGTACTAGAGAAAACAAGTCTCAACTGATAATAGAAAACAGTTGGAAATCTAGTGAAGAAGATGGATTGCTGTGGGGATCTGAGTTTGGAAATAGAAGAGATAGTAATTGAAAAAGGAGGTTTGTGCCTCATCCCTTTTAGCTACCCACTTCCAAGAAATCAGCAGATGCAGGAGAATAGAGTCAGAGAAGGAAACGATTGTCTGGCTGCCTTTAAACACATCAGGTGCCCTCTTCATGTGAGTTATAAGTTCTAAGTTTTTATCAGCATTTCTTTATTTTTTTATTGTTGACATTCTTATAGATGCCCCCTCGACATTTATTGCTTCACCTTACTTTTATGCACACAGTTTATATCTATATGGCATCAAATATTAAAGCAGTTGAGTTATCCAACAACATTTTTTCCACTTGGTAAATGTAGGCTGTATGATGTAGTCAGCGATAATTTGGGGTCCATTTTAGACTATTTACAGTTTTATTATCTAGGCAACTCAGTAACACTGAGAGCAACCTAAAGCGTTCTCATCTGATATGAAATACTTTCATATCTTCTTTTATGTGCCCCTTACATCTGCCTAGTCTTTTTTCTACGTGTGTGCTTGTCTTTGGTAGTCATACTGTACTGTGTGCAGTTAACCACAAAAAAATTCATTTCTCAAGTTCACTTCAAAAGCAGTGCCTGATCTGTCAAAACACATTTTAAAATGTCAAAATGCCTTTCCATTATGGCCTTATTTGGTGCCGTGTTGATTTATAACCCTATTGTACAAGGAAAAAAGGAGTGAAAAGACACATTCTCAGCTGCAAAAGGACAAGTAGCAATGCATTGACATTGAACAGGACATCCATAAAGCAGCAATTATTTAATAATTTACGTTTGCAAATTATGCAAATGCACATTTAGACCTCGGAGAAAACATGTTTTTAAACACTGAAATAGCCCTGGCTGGTGTAGCTCAGTGGATTGAGCATGGGCCTGTGAAGCAAAGGGTCACTGGTTTGAATCCCAGTCAGGGCACATGCCTGGATTGCAGGCCAGGTTCCCAGTAGGGTACACATGAGAGGCAACCACACATTGATGTTTCTCTCCCACTCTTTCTCCTTCCCATCCCCTCTCTCTAAAAATAAATAAATAAAATATTTAAAAAATAAATAAACACTGAAATAAAATTAATCATTGTGATGTTTAAGTTATTTAAGGTAAAACTAGCAAGATCAGCCACTTGCTGTTAACACTCTTAATTTTAAGGTTCATATTAATTTGTAGAAGTTCTCTCCAAAACATGGTTTGGAGGCCTGAAAGTTTCCAT
This sequence comes from Carollia perspicillata, assembly GCA_004027735.1. Taxonomy (NCBI): domain Eukaryota; kingdom Metazoa; phylum Chordata; class Mammalia; order Chiroptera; family Phyllostomidae; genus Carollia; species Carollia perspicillata. Next base: position 7,185 of record PVKM010024709.1, read on the forward strand.
CTTATGTGTTCTTTCATATGCGACTGACATTGGGGTATGAAACAGTAGAATGTGTATTGAAGACTTTGATGAAGAACTGCTGAACCATCATTCTGCAAGTCATAGCCACAGCACTTTAGTATTTGCCACTCAACCTGATTTCAAACCAAAATACTTCATCATGTGGCTGCTAAGGTCACCTGTTTCCTGCCCTAGCAGGGCCAATTAGCTTTATTCAGGTCCATGATTTTAAAGGACACTAGCACTTCAATTCTACTGCATTGCAATTCATTAGGAAGTCTTTGTAATAAAGAATGTATATGGTTATACATCAATGCAACTTCATCATTATATGCACCATAGAATATATACGCATATATTTTCTTCATCATGAGAAACTATAATCTCATAAAGAAGGCATCCTCATGGTGAACCCACAACTACAATTACGTGTGAGAACTTGTAATCATTATTACATGTTGCTTGCCCTCCTGGCCCATATATTTCAGTAAGGAAACACAATGGGAAGAGACCTTTAGGGATCTTAGCCTCAACCTAGGACCATCACAAAAAGGGACACCAATGCCAATCTATCTATGTTCAGGTTGCAACAGCCTATTTCAACAATTGACTTAATTTATATGATCTCTTGCTTTGTAAGAAAAAAAACTGAGTCCTAGAATACAGACTGAAATAAAAGAAATTTAGTAAAGAGTGACATATAAAAAACATTAAGTCAATAATGATATGTGGTGCTAACATGCACCATGTCACTCCCCTCAAGCTCAACGTCTGGTCGCTCCTCATGGCAGTCACAGTGGCCAAGGGGGACAGAAATATCCTTGAAGAGCCTTGGGGATTGGCTACTCACGTGGTTCCTAATAGGGCTTCTCTCACTTCTGAGCTGTGTACATCATGGCAGTCTTTGCAGAATCCATGGATAACAACATCATGTATGCTAGTATATCTAGTTCTTATTAGGAATCCTGGGGTACATTTTAGAATTAGGTACTTATAACTTTATGAGAAAGGAAAATAGTTTTTCCTTTAAATTATTTTTTTCATGTGAGCACAGTCATCTTCTACTATTATGTGAAGCATTTTGAGGCTGAGAAGAGCGAGATGGGCAGCAGGCAGAACCCAGTCTCCCTTGGGGTCTCCTCTTGTGACAGTTGATATGTCTTCCTCTTCCTTTGTAACGCTGTAACCCAGACACCAGCTGAGACGGCCTAGTCTTTAGGAGACTTAAATTACATTTATTCAAGTTCTTATCCAACTCTCTAGGGAAAGTCCAATGACCTTCCCCACAAGATTTTTGTGAGACAGAGATACTTAATCCTACCCAGTCCCTGCTGGTTCTGAATCACCACCTTTGCTGAACTCTTGATTTTACAAATTTTTCAACTCATTCTGCAGTTTATAATTTCTTCTCCATGCTCACCCCAAACTTCTATGTTTGCTTCTTTTCTTTGATTTCCCCCAAGATGAGTTAATTTGTATTCATTTCAGTGTATAGACTTAATGAAAATTTTGAAGTAATGATGAGCTTTAAAAATACTTTCAAATATTAGGCTTTACGATTTTTGACATCTTTCTTTAAAAGCTATGGTTGTCCACTTCCTGCCAGGTTATGCAACAAAGGTTCTGCTGCAAAATTCAGAAGCTCTTCACATTTATCACGCAGAACATTCGGCTCCCTTTATCCAGTTCACAGTTTTGTGCTAAAATGAAGGACCTTAGTTTAGTAGCACAGACCTTCCCAGTTTCATTTTTTTCTTTATCCTTTATTAATCAATCTCTGATACAGAATAGATGAGACCAGTATTCTAAGGTGATTTAATTTTCCACTAATGTGAACTATGCTACTCCCAAATAAAAGACTGACTCACTTTGGGTTTTAAACAATGTTTTACTTTATTGCAGAACCTTGAGTTAAGCACCTTCTCCTCACTCTCACCGAATTCATCATGGCACAGATTATACTGTATTGTCATTATCTATTTAATTGTCTGTGTCTCCCATTATGCTGAGATTTCCACGACCAAAAAAGACCTGCATATTTTTTCTGCCTCTTTTAACACTTAGCACTACCTGGAAGTAGCTACTTAACAAATATTTGTGATGTGAATGAATGAGTAGTATAAGATCCCTGACGATGATAAGACCTGGATCTTCAACACATTATATATTATAATATAGAAGATGTTACAAATGATTATAATAAAAACTACAAAGAAAACCACCAAAAGGTATCCCTTATTTAGGTTCCTCTTTCTAAACATGAGGACTTCGTGACCAGAGAAGAGAAGTGACTTAGCTTATTCCTCTCACACTGTAAGGAATGTACAGGAGCTAGAAATCAGACTTCCTCCCTCTCTGGGTCCTGCATCTTTCCATTACTCCATAGCTACCCCTGAGGAGCTCTGTCTGTCTAAATCCTGCCTGTCTAAACTGTGGAATAAACTAATGGACAGCTGTGCAGAGGCAAGCACTGGTTGTTTTTCAATCTCTTTACAAATAGTGTGGGATACTAACCTGCCTCCCCACTGCTGTTAGCCTGAGATGTCTTTTCAAGTTTAGAAAAATAACCTGGGGAAACGCCATTCTTGGCAAAAGTACAATGACTTTCCAAGGGCATTTAAGATTTTCAAAAGCTGTTCTTGGATATGGGATGTTTTACTTTCATGAAGGTGATTTAAGCTGTTTCCTCTGGGCATGGAAGAATTAAAATTTAAGAACCACAAGTGACATTCATTTAAGAATAATAAGATTTAACCACCAAATACTACTTGCTTGCTTATTTGCTCCACAGACAAACCTTCCAGGAAATATTTTCATTGCAAATAACAATGATGAGAATCATTAGAAAAGCCCAGATAATCCACAAGTTTAGAAAAATTTCTTTGAGGATAACCACTAGATATTTAACTTCCACTGTGTTCCTCTCCATCCTCTAAAGTTTCTCTGTGTCCTGTCTCTTTTGCCTCACTCCCAGCCTATCCTTCATTTACTCTCTGCATGCAAGCTACAGATAAGCAGGTGGAGTGTATTATGAGGGAGGCAATAGATCAAAAGTTACCTCCATTTAAATCCCTGCTCCATCACTTTCTAGCTCTGTGATCTTTCTAGCTGTGTTGACTTTGCTGTTGTTATTCCTCCATTTGAAAAAGAGGGAGAATAAGTAGAACTAATTGAGTTATTACATGTAAGGCACTCACCTAGCACATAATAATTGATTAATAAGTGTTACCTAAGAGGGACACCTTATCTGAATTCCAAAACAAGTTTGAACTGTTAGCTTTCATGTAGTTCTTCTGTAACAAAGCCTGACCTCGGCTGAACCCACTTAACAGCAAAGCTCTCTTGAATTGGTATGAGACTGCACCAAGTCTACGTTTATTCCACTGAGTACAATACATATTTGTTTGTTTAATTAGTTTAAATACAGGCTGCTGTACCTGACCCCACTGGATATTATAGAGCAGGGGTGTCAAAATCATTTTCACCAGGGGCCACATCAGCTTCACAGTTGCCTTCAAAGGGCCGAATATAATTTCAGCTCCTTAACAGTTAAGGAGTAGTTACATTTATACAGTCCTAAAATTATTTTGGCTCTTTGAAGGCAACTGCAAGGCTGATGTGGCCCACGGTGAAAATGAGTTTGACACCCCTGAGACAGAGTATATTATAACTCTATATTGTGTTTTTTAAATCTAAAAAGATATAAATTCTGAAAAGTACCGGCACCCAAGAGTTTTGTTTAAGACAGCATAAACCTGGAGTGTAATTGTTTCAATACAAGCCTCAGAATAGGCTGTTTGCCTCATACACGTCTGCCTCCCTGACATGGGTCTGTTACTCTCACTCACCCAGGTCCTGCTTATTCAGAGAGACCCTGAGCCAGGGTGAGCAGCTCTGTGTAACTCCCTTTACCATTCCAAACAATTGGATTTTTCACTTTTTTTATTACCCCATGGTTCTTAACACTCCACTTTATATAATTTTCTTTGCTGTGTTTTTGTGAATTGTATTCTGAGAAAATTAAGCACCGCTTCAGTACCATACAAAATTGTCTCTAATAAATATTTTCCACTAACACTATTTGTTTAATAAAAATATAAACATGGGATTTTTAAAAATCTATTTTTAAATGACACTGAAATGCTAAATGTTATTAATGACAAAATTAATTATGTAAATAATAAACTTGCTTTCTTTTTTGTGGTTTCAAAAATAATTCTGTTACTGTTATGAAACATGTCCTGACAAGTACTTGCATACAATTTCACAAAAATAGCACCAACAACAAAACAGCAGGCTACCACTGCCAAAGAAAAAGCTATTCCCATTGAACAATCACAGGTGTTTCCACGATACACTATCTGAGACAGTCATATGAGAACAATTCTAAAATGATATCAGAGGGCATTTTGAAGCTTTATGGATCTAAAAAGGCATTATGCACTACAACCTTATGATTACAGTGGATATTTTGAGAAATTGTTCTTTTATTGTCTTTTTTACAACCTTTATATTCTCCAAAATGACATCTCTTGTAGAAAAATAGAAAAAACTTATAAGTAAAAAGAAAATACACATTGTTAATAATTTCACTATTCACAAATATTACTTAGATATTTGTTATATGATTTGTCCATTTATACATATGTGAATAATTGATGTTTGTGTGCTTATTTCCCATAGACTTGTTATGCTTTAGTGAGAGTGAAATGGTTATACTATACTGCAAAGAAGGTAACTACATGGAATCTCTAAATGTAATTAGATGTGGTCTGGAAAAGAAAAGATAAATGGGTCACAAATATGTAAGTATAGAACCACAAATTATGGTTTTCTACAAAGGCAGTTAGCATACAAGAGACTAAAATATACAAAAACAGTGACAGGGAATTCCCTGACGTTTGGAAAGAATGCCTGAAGAGGAAATTTTCAAAGGCAGTGTGTCTAGAATCCTGAGAAAGTAATGAGTGAAACAGGATGAGAGCAGAGGTCACTAGAGACTGGACCATGCAAGGATAGCAACGTACTTTGTAAGGATAGCAACTTACTTTGAGGGACAATGGAAAAACATCAAAGAGCTTGCTGCCGAGAGACTGTTGTGATTTGGCTAAGTCTGTGTTATTCAACCTCAGCCATATTGACATTTTGGGTCAGATAATTCTTTATTTTGAAGAGCTGTCCTTTGAGTTGTAGGAGGTTTAATAGCACCCTGGGCCTCTATCCAACAGGTGCCAGTAATGTCTCCCCAGATGGGACAACCAAAAGTGTCACCAGATGCTGTCAAACCTTCCCTGTGACTTAAGAAAAAAATAGTCCTGCTTAGAAACAACTAACTTAAGTAATTTAAAGTTATTTTGGCAACTAAGTGAAGGACAAATTTGCTGCTTCTCTTGTAAGAGCATACCTTCTGAATACAACACAATCATCTTGTTACTACAAGATAAAGCAGCCTTAAAACAACACTGGCCAGTGAATATCAAAGCTGCAATAAATGGCCAACAGACATGAAAAGATGTTCAATGTCACCAGTCATTAAAGAAATGCAAATAAAAACCACAATGAGATACCATCTCACACCTGGCAGGATAGCTCTCACCAATAAATCAACAAACAGCAAGTGCTGGTAAGGAGGTGGAGGAAGGGGAACCCTTTGGCACTGTTGGTGGGAATGCAGACTGGTGCAGCCACTGTGGAAAGCAGTATGGAAATACATTAAAAAAAAATTTAAATGGGACTGCCTTTTGACCCAATGATCCCACTTCTGTGAGTATATCCGAAGGAACCCAAAACACTAACTGAAAGAACATAAGCACCCCTATGTTCATTGCAGTGTTATTTACAATTGCCAAGATATGGAAATCTTACTTTAAAGCCCAAGTGTTCATTCAACAGATGAGTGGATAAAACAACTATGGGACATTTACACAATGGAATTCTACTCGGCCATATAAAAGAAGAAAATTTTGCAACAGTATGGATGGACCTGGAGAATATTATGCTATGTAAAATAAGCCAGTCAGGGAAAGACAAATACCAAAAGATTTTACTAATATGTGGAATCTAATGAGTGAATTGAACTAACAAGCAAAACAAAGACAGACTCAAAGATGGAGAGCAGATGACAGCTAGGCAGGGGAGGCTAGAGGGTGAAGAGATTGAGCAAAAAGGAAAAAGGACTCATGGATTTGAACAACAGTGTGGTGATTGCTGGGGTGCAGGGATATGAGGGGACTAAATGGTAATGGAAAAAAAAACATAATAAAAATAAAATCAAAAGAAAAAAGAAATAGAAAAAGTAAATGAAATGAAATGAATTAAAACTTTCTTAAGAAACGGAAACAAAACAAAAAAATAAAACTTACATGAGAAACTGAAAAAAGAACAAAAAAGCTTTCTTGAGAAACTAAAAAAAAAAAAGAAAGAAAGAAAAATGAATGAATCAGGATGCTTTATGCATCAATGAGCAGATGAACCAAATGACCTGAATCTGACATATGAGAAAGCAAGTCAAAGTGTGAAATTGAAGACCAGTGAGTTCTGGTGTGGATATACCTAGTGGTCCATGTAGAGAGGGTAGTATCTTAGACCATAGACCATGGAATTGTGACTATAGAAAAGTAATATTGAAGGTTTTTGAGGAGCTACAGTAGACATGACTTGAATGTATATCTCAATCCAGTTTTCACCCCATTCCTCTGTTCCATTTCACTATAAAACTTCTCACAAACTTTTTTTTATTTTCAAAATAAAGATGTAAAAACTATATATATAGTGTGTATATTATCTTGGTATATGACTCAGGTTACTATACAAATCAAGTGGCACAAAATAGACTGTTCAATAAATGTTGGAACAAATGGCATTCTGAATGATTAAAAATAATTTTTCTATAATACACATTTCAAAAATAAAATCCAGCTTCATAAAAGACATTAATTTGGAAAGCAAGACTTTTAAACTATAAGAAATAATATAGTATAACCTTTCCATAATAGTAAGATAGATATTTAGGGATCATATAAAAGCAAATCAGAAAAGAAAAAAATAATTGATATGTATGATTACATAAAAACACAATTTTTTCTGTCTTATGATAAACTCCATAAAATATAAGGGCAAGATACAGTTTTAAAAATATTTTTTAGGGGGATACAAGATGGCAGGGGAGTAAGGAATAGCTACACTAACCTCCTCCCAGGACAAGTCAGGAAATACAACTAAGATGTAGAGAAATCATCTTGAATAGCCAACTGAACACTAACTGCAGAGGAGACTTACAACCACAGACAGACAGAAGAAAACACTTCAGTACAATGTGACTGGTAAGGAATGCAGAGGACAAGCAAGAGGGCTGGTTGGGCTCCTATAAGTGGCAGCTGAAGTGTCAGAGAGATATTTTAGTAGCCAGGGGTTTCCTCCTGAGAAGTGTGGGCTCTAAATCCCAAGCTGAGCTCCCCAACCTACAACACCAGAGCTGGAAAGGAACCCAGATAACATCCAGCCATGAAAAGCAGCAGGATTTCTGTCAGCCAGGGAGTGATGGCTAGATATGCAGAGAGTCTTTTAAAGGGCTATAGCAAAAATTTGTTTGTAGCCACTTACCCTGGATGTGAGCAAATGGAGGGCAAAGTGGACTAGAGATGCTTGAGAAGAGTCTGGGGTTGGTAGCTCTGAGGAGAAAATGGAGGGGACAGCTACCAGGATCCCTGTGCTGAGTCACTCCCCATACTGCAGAGACCACCATTCTCAGGCAGAACACTCCCCTCTGAATGGCATTAGAATGAGGAAAAGCAATACCCATGCCCACAAGAATTACTCTGCCCTGCCCTGTGATGCTTACACCTGACTGCTGATTACAGATTGCTTAGATGATCAACTGATGAGATTAATGACTGATTAGTTTAACAACTAAGGTGGAGAATACAAAGAAGCAGCCAAAATGGGAAGACAATGAAATAAACCCCAAATGAAAGAACAAGAGAATTTTCCAGAAGAACTAGACAAAATTGAAGTAAGAAATTTAACAGAGAGTTTAGAGTAATGATTATAACGATACTCAACAGCATGAAAAAAGACATAGAAACCATAAAAAAGGATCAGTAAAAAATAAGAATGCAATATCTGAGATCAGTAATGCACTGGAAGTAATAAACAGTAGGTTAGATGAAGCAGAGGATAGAATCACTGTTTTGGAAGACAAGGTAGAAAAAATAATCAGGCAGAGCAGCGGAAAGAAAAAAGAATTTTAAAAATGAGGAGAGCATAAGAAACATCTTGCACAACATGAAGCGTAACAACATCCATATCATGGTAATACCACAGGGAGAAGAAAGTAAGCAAAGTATTGAGAACCTATTTGAAGAAATAATAACAAAAAGCTTCCCTGATCTTGTGAAGGAAAAAGTCATACAAATCCAGGAAGCTCAGAGAGTCCCAAACATGACCAAAAGAGACCTATATTGACACACATATAATTATAATGACAAGGCTTAAAGATAAGGAGGGAATCCTAACAGCTGCAAGAGAAAAGCAGGTAGTTACCTACAAGGGAGCACCAGTTAGACTGTCATCTGATTATTCATCAGAAACATTTCAGGCCAGAAGAGAGTGGCATGAAACATTCAAAGTGATGAAAAGTAAGGACCTAAATCCAAGGATACTTTACCCTGCAAGGCCAACATTTAAAATTGAAGGAGAAATAAGGATCTTCCTAGACAAGAAAAGCTAAAGGATTTTATTAGCACCAAACCAATACTACACCTAATGTTAAAGGGTTAGCTTTAAGAAGAAAGAGGAAAACAGTCTAATAATAAAATGGCATAACATATGTATCTATCAATAATCACCTTAAATGCAAATGGATAAGAAAACGAGATTCAGCCCTGGCTGGTGTGGCTCAGTGGATTGACTGCTGGCCTGCAACCCAAAGGGTCATTGGTTCAATTCCCAGTCAGGGCACATGCTTGGGTTGCTTGACAGGTCCTACTGGGGACCTGTCCCCAGTAGGGGACACACAGGGGGCAACCACACATTGACGTGTCTCTCCCTCTTTCTCCCTCCCTTCCCCTCTGTCTAAAACAAATAAATAAAACCTTAAAAGAAAAAAGAAAACAAGACCCAAATATATGCTGCCTCCAAGAGACCCACCTCAGATTGAAAGATACACACAGACTAAAAGTAAAGGACTGGAAAAAGATATTTCATGCAAATGGAAAAGAAAAGAAACCTGAGGTAGTTACTTAAATTTGACAAAATAAACTTTAAAACCAAGGCTACAGTAAGAGACAAAGAAGTACATTACATAATGATAAAAGGGACAATCCAACAAGAGGATATAACCCTAGTAAACATTTATATATTCAACATTAAGAGCACCTAAATATGTAAAGCAAATTCTGATGGACATAAAAGGAGAGATCTACAGAAATATAATCATAGTCAGGGATTTTAACACCCCACTGACTTCAATGGATAGATCTTCCGGGCAGAAAATCAATAGGGAGACAGCAGCTTTAAATGGTACACTATAGCAAATGGATTTAATTGATATCTTCAGAGCATTTTACCCTGAAGCAGCAGAATATACATATTTTTCAAGTGCACATGGAACAATATCTAGGATAGACCACATGTTAGGGCATAAAACAACTCACAATAAATTTAAGAAGATTGAAATCATATCAAGCATCTTCTCTGACCACAATTCTATGAAAATAGAAATCAAGCACAAGAACACTGAAAAACACACAAAAACATGGAAAATAAATAACATGTTATTAAACAATGAATGAGTCAACAATGGGATCAAGGAAGAAATCAAAGATACCTTGAAACAAATGAAAATAAGGACACAACAATCCACAATCTGTGGGACAATGAGAAAGCAATCCTAAGAGAGAAATTCATAGCATTACAGGCCTACCTCCAAAAGCCTGAAAAAGCTCAAATAAACAATCTAACTTCACTCTTAAAGGAACTTTAAAAGAAACAACAAACACACAAAGCCTAATGTGGGTACAAGGAAGGAAATAAGATCAGAGCAGAAATAAATGAAATAGAGTCTTTAAAAATTATTCAAAAAATCAATGAATCCAATAGCAGTTTCTTTGAAAAGATAAACAAGATTGACAAATCTTTAAGCAGACTCACCAAGAAAAAAAGAGAAAAAACTCAATCAAATACAACCAGAAATGAAAGAGAAGAAATAACAACTGACACCACAGAAATACAAAGGATTGTAAGAAAATATTATGAACAATTATATGCCAACAATATGGACAACCTGAATAAAATAGATAAATTCTTAGAAGCATAAAGTCTTCCAAAAATAAATCAGGAAGAATCAGAGAATCTGAATACACAGATTACAACACCTAATGAAACTGAAGCAGTAATCGGAAAACTTCCAACAAACAAAAGCCCTGGACCACATGGCTTCACAGATGAATTTTACCAAACATTCTAAGAACTAACTCCTCTCTTTCTCAAACTATTTCACAAAATTCAAGAGGAGGTAAGGCTCCCAAACTCATTTTATTAGAACAGTGTTATCCTAATTCTAAAACTAGATAAAGACACTACAAAAAAATGTTACAGGCCAATATCACTGATGAACATAGATGCTGAAATCCTCAACAAAATATTATCAAACCAAATACAGCAATGCATCAAAAAGATCATACACTATGTTCAAGTGGGATTTATTCTGGGAATGCCATGTTGGTACAACATTTGAAAATTAATAAATGTAACTCACCACATAAACAAAAAGAAGGATAAAGCCATGTGATTATATCAATAGATTCAGAAAAGGCATTCAATAAAATCTAGAACCCATTTATGATAAAAACTCTCAGCAAAAGAAGAAATAGAGGGAATATACCTAAATATAATAAAGGCCATATATGACAAACCCTCTGCCAGCATCATACTCAATGGGCAAAAACTACAAGTGTTCCCCTTAAGAATGGGAACAAAATAGGGATGTCTGCTTTCACTTCTCTTATTCAACATAGAACTGGAAGTCCTAGCCATGGCAATCAGACAAGAAGAAGAAATAAAAGGCAACCAAATTGTAAAAGAAGAAGTAAAACTGTCTTTATTTGCCGATGACATGATACTGTACATAGAGAACCCCAAAGACTCCACCAAGAAACTACTAGAACTGATAAGTGAACTTGGCAAAGTAGCAGGGTACAAAATTAATATTCAGAAATCAGTTGCATTTTTACATGCCAATAGTGGACTCTCAGAAAGGGAAATTCAGAAAACAATCCCATTCACAACTTCTTCAAAAAGAATAAAATACCTAGGAATAAACCTGACCAAGGATGTAAAAGACCTATACTCAGAAATTTATAAGACACTGAAGAAAGAAATTGAAGATACAAATACATGCAAGTACATACTATGTTCATGGATAGGATGAATTCACATCATTAAAATGTCCACATTACCCAAAACAATCTACAGATTCAATGCAATCAAGATTCCAAGGAGATATTTCACAGAATTGGAACAAATATTTCAAAAGTTTATATAAAACCACAACAGGACTCGCATAGCAACACCAATCCTGAAAAAGAACAAAGTTAGAGGAATCACGCTAGCTAATATGAAGCTATACTACAAGGCCATAGTAATAAAAACAGCCTGATACTGGAATAAAAACAGACACATAAATCAATAGAACAGAATAGAGGACCCAAATATAAACCCACTCCTTTACAGTCAGTTAATATTGAACGGGGAAGCAAACACATAGAATGGGCTAAAAATAGTTTAACCAATAAACACTATTGGGAAAACTGGACAAATAACCTGAAGAAAAATGAAACTAGACCACCTACTTACACCACACACAAGAATAAGTTTAAAATGGATCAAAGACTTCAAAGTTAGACATGAAAAATAAAAACCCTAGAAGAAAACATGGGCAGTAAAATCTCAGACATTGCTTGTAAATTTTTTTTTAAAGATTTAATGTATTTATAGAGAGGGGAAGGGAAGGAGAAAGAGAGAGAGGGAAACATCGATGTGGGGTTGCCTCTTGTGTGCCCCCTATTGGGAACCCTGGCCACAACCCAGGCATGTGCCCTAGACTGGGAATTGAACAGGCAAACTTTTGATTTGCAGGCCGGCACTCAATCCAATGAGCCACACCAGCCAGGGCACTCTAGAAAATTTTTATTGAGTATATATCCCCGGGCATGAGAAACAAAAGAAAAAATAAACAAATGGACTACATCAGACTGAAAAGTTCTTTGCACAGCAAAGGAAATCAGCAATAAAATAAAAAGACAACTCTCAGTATGGGGGAACATATTTGCCAATACATCTGATAAGGGGTAAATATCAAAAATTAATAAAGTACTTACAAAACTCAACACCCAAAAAAATAAACCCAATTAAAAATGGGCAAAGGACCTGAACAGATACGTCACTAAAGAGGACATACAGATGTCAATAGACATATGAAAAGATGATCAACATCACTAATCATCAGAGAAATGCAAATAAAAACCACAATGAGATACCATCTCATCCCTGTCAGGATGGCTATCATCAATCAATAAATAAAAAAACAAGTGCTGGTAAGAATGTGCAGAAACAGGAACGCCTTTGCATTGTTGGTGGGAATGAAGACTGGTGCAGCTACTGTGAAAAGCGGTGTGGAGATACATCAAAAAATTAAAAATGGATCTGCCTTTTGGCCCAGTGATCCCAGTTCTGGGAAAATATCCAAAGGAACCCAAAAAACTAATTTGAAAGCACATAAGCATCCCTATGTACACTGCAGCATTATTTACAATTGCCAACATATGGAAACAGCCCAAGTGTCCAGGTAATGAATGGATAAAACAACTATGGAACATTTATACAATGGAATTCTACTCAGCCGTAAAAAAGAAGAAAATTTTACCCTTTTCAACAGTATGGACGGACCTGGAGAACATTATACTTAGTGAAACAAGCCAGTCAGAGAAAGACAACTACTATATGATTTCACTCATATGTGGAATCTAATGGTCAAACTGAATTAACAAGCAAAACAGAGACAGGCTCATAGATAAAGAACAGATGACTGCTAATCAGGGCCAGGGAAGGTTAGTGGGTGAAGGGATTGACCAAAAAGAAAAAGGGCTCATGGACACAGACAACAGGGTAGTGATTGCGGGGGCGGGGGGGGGGG
>PVKM010024710.1:0-20358 GCA_004027735.1 Carollia perspicillata
TTCTCAAAAAAAAAAAAAGAAAAAGAAAAAAGAAAAGAAAAGAAATGCCATTTTTCCAGAGGGTCCTTGTGAATGGTTTCTATAAACCTAAACTGAAGTTGAAAGACATGATGGCCAGAGGCCTCTTAATGAAACTCCTGTTGTTTCTTGTCTGGCTTTTAAAAGACCACATCTTCAGAAGCCCTTTTCTTTATCTATCTAGGCTAAGTGGAGAATCCCATGGGGTAGAAACAGAAAGACAATTTTCTTTATTAAAAAAGAAAAAAAGAAAGGAAAAGGGAAAATTATAAGAGTTTTTAGGTAAAGGAACCTAGATGCTTTGATACTAGGCATATTTTTATTATGCTATAAAAATGTCTTTGTTTCTACTTCAATACCATTAAATGTGACAAAGGAGAAAAGCACATTTCTCCTTTTCTCCCTCTGAGGTTATTCCCCTTTTATGCTGCCCTTGTGCCCAAGGGTTAGTGCATTAGCCTCACCAAGCCCCTCAAAGGTCTTGCCTCTTTGCTTACCACCTCTCAGATCCTCACCAGCTCCTTGCAGCGCAGGCAGAAGTTTAATGAGACAAGTCCCCTTGGAGACTCCTCTTCCCTCTAGGAATTCAGTAAGTGCTTTATATAAAACAGTAATAGGATGGTTCAGCCAGACTCTCTGGCTCACATACACTAACTGGTGTTTCCCTTTGGGAAGGAAGAGCAGGTAGCCGAGTGATAAGGCCATTAGGACTGACTGCGCTACGCAAACTGGTAGGCCCTGAAGCTACTTTTCTTGCCTGCTGTAAGCATGAAAGGAAGTTGGTGAATGGCTGATCAGAACAGACCTCCTGGTGGGACGTAAAGATATCCAGGGGCAGACTCTAGATGATAATGGACAGAGAGTGATTTAGTACTGTTATTATTGCTCAACAGAGGCTGGAAGAGTTGGGCCCAAGAAGCCCAAAGGAGATGCAAAAGAGTGATGTAAGAGGAATCAGATTTGCTACCCCCCATAAGCGAGAAGCCTACCCCTGTCCTTAGAAGGAGCCTTAGCAATGCCTCCCAGAACTGTAGGAGACATCGGGTAAAAGAGGACCACACATGCCAATAATTTTTCTCTTTACATATAACTTCACTCTTGTTCTCCAATTCATACATTTTTGTGTCTTTGACTCTAGGCTTCAGGGGTACCTGGGCTTCTGCCTGTGTTGGCTTCTTTTTCCAAAGACGTTTGGGATGTCGTAAGATCTCAACATTTGTAAGGTCAACAATTGGAGTCAGGGATAAGTTAGTTAAAGCCGTGAGTGGTGTCAGAATAAGGGATGAGGGGTAAGAGATGAGGATGGAAGTTAGTGGAACAGGATGTAGAGCTGCTTCTTCTTCTTCTTCTTCTTCTTCTTCTTCTTCTTCCTCCTCCTCCTCCTCCTCCTCCTCCTCCTTCTGCATGTTTACTGATATCTCCCTATCAACTGCACAAATTAGAAATCCCACTTAACTAGTGAGACAATTTTAGATATATCTCAAGATTCTTTGACATTCCTCCCTTTCAGAGACAGAGATTAATTCCCCTCCCCCTTGACTATGGGCTGGACTGAGTGACTTAATTCTAAGAAATACAACAAAGCCCACAGTGTGTGACTTTGGAGACGAGATCATAGGAGGCCCTGTGGCTTACTGCCTGTTCTCTGTCTCTCCTCTCTCACTCAGAGCATTCATTCTGGGGAAGCCAGCTGCCATGTCATGGGGACTCTCAGGCAGCCCATGGGAGGTCTACACCGTACAGAACTGAGGCCTCCTGCCAACAGCCCCGTGACTGCACCATCTGGAAAGCAGGCCTTCCAGCCCCAGTGAAGCTCATTGCCTGCAGCCCCTGTCAACATCTTGACTGCAACCTCTCTGGAGTTCCTGAGCCAGACCACCTGACAAAGCCACTCCCAAATTTCTGACCAGCAGAAATTGCGCAATTGTATTTTTGTTGTTTTAAACCACTGAGTTTTGGAGTAATTACTTATGCAGTAACTAAGACAAATGGGATGTAGTCACTATGATGCAAACAGTGGCCCAGAGTAACAGATGACCAAGATAAAGCCTAAACCAATGTTCCCCTAGTTAATGCCACAGTTCATTAGCACCTCAAAAATCTGAAAAGAAAGAAAAGGAACATGAACCAAAAGTATTCCATTCAGTGTTTGTCTCTGGCAAAATGAATTTGCTTTTTTAAAGCATCTCAGGATTTGTTCTTGGGTATATTTCCTTGGGCCAAGTGGAAAAAGTCTTCAGGTTGATGCTTTATTCAAAGGTATGGTTATTTATTCATATGATCATCCTTTTCAAGCAGTTCAGAAGATACATTTCCCTATTCTGGGCTTAGAGTATCTTTGGAAAAACTAGAGCGGAAGGAAGAAGAGAAGGAGGAAAAGAAGAAGGAGAGAAACAAGTAAAAGCGAGATCTATGGTTTATACTAGCTTGCCTCTGAAGTAAGAAAATTTCACATTCTAGCAGCTGTAGAAAAGGTGCCCTCCCGCAGTTCAAGCCTGTGTGAATTTTGTCCCTAAGTTTTTCACACCTACCTTGATTTCTTAGCCTTTCTCAGCATCATGTCTTGAAGCTCTGCCAGAAGAACACAGTGAAATGAAACATCTGGCAAACTTTCCCAGATCATCTTATGAAATATCTTCGATGTTCAATTCAGTGAAAAGTAAACAAGTCATTGTCTTTCCCAGAAGTGATTCCCTTCGCTGTCAGAACCACGTGCCACGGGCAATGGAGGTTTCTGCGTCCCTGGGGGGCTGACGGGCACGTGGGGCCTTGTCTTTTTGCCGTCTGGGTTGGCTGGATGGGTCAGGTGATTCTTGGATGCTTCACCTAAACAAATACCTCTGCTTGCTCAGTGAGGTGGTTATTTTTATAATTTCTAAGTGATGTGCTTTGACGCTGTGAAGGAGTCACTGATGAATTGACATTATATCAGCAAACAGTAGTTGCTTAATTTCTGCAAAGTCTAGTTTAATTTCCATGTCCACTTTCCAACCACACACATGCACACACACACACTGCTAGGCTTAAAAAGACGATGGAGGGAACATGGCCGCCCACAGCTGCGCGTAGCACCACAGAGCCAGGTTCTTGCTCAAAGGGAAGAATTCCGGCAGATCATTCCTACAGCAGCCTTTTCTGAACTTAGTTAACACGCACAATATTTCTGAAAGCTTTGTATTCATTAAACAGGAAACAATGCCAAGTAACTGGAAAAGAGACCGTTATACAGGTGAGTATGTCCAGGAACTGGTTTTTAATGAGGCATCTTTATAGATGAAACTTATAAAGATACTAAGCAGATACACTTGACTGACAGACTGGGAAGAGTGAACCATAAGGACTCAAAATAATCACGGACTAGCTTTTAAATGTGCTGGGCCTCTGCCGAAAGGCTCTGAATGACTTAGAACCAGTTGATCCTACAGGAACCCATATGGAGAAACTGCGGTTGAATGTGGGAAAGAAATTTTGTTCGTGTTTCACACGAATGATGCCAATCTGGCAAAAGCAAGTCAGAAGTTGGATGTCGGGGAAAAGGCAAAGATAAGCAGCTCCAAGATTAGAGTAGGTTCGCACAATCCTAAAGTCACTGCAGCAACCCCACTGCGGAGACGCAGAGATGCCCCTCAACAGCGCGCGTTAGCTGTCACCTGATCGGATCCATTTGAATCCGACGCGGTCTCAGCAGCCCAGCCAATAGAGGGCCTTCTCTCATGAAGAGGAGCTCTGGCTCACCTCTGCGGAAATTAAATTATAAAGATTTTAAGAGCAGACTCTACAATGAAGCCTTTTAAATGTTGCCCATATCAAGTACAGTGCTTGGCACATAAGTATTCAATATTTGTTGGATTGAAAAGATGGAATTTTTTTCCATCCTTTTGGATCACACCTACATGAGCTGTGTACATCTTGTGTTTCTTCCTTTTGAAGCTGAACGAAGGCAGACAGGGCTCTAACACACCCTGAATCCCCTGTCTTGAAACAAACGAGTCAGCTGGAAGCCCTCAGACTTTGGGTCTCTAGTGGTATCATTCATGCAGTTTCTCTATCTCTCGTTTTGATTTCACCTTAATAAGAACCAAGCTTATTAATGCTGCCACCCAGGGAAGCAAGCAAGGGAAAGAAGAAGGAACACAACCTGCATTTTGGCTTTGCTTTTCTCAGGGAGCCAAATTATGTTATTTTTGTAAAAGCATCTCTCCTCTTTTCCTGTTGTTAGCCCCTCAGTCACCTCTTGTATCTGATGGTGCAGGGACTCAGCTTGAGGGCTGCTTATCTTGGTGGGGATCTGGTGGTGGTCTTTTAAAGTTGCTCTATGCTGAGCTATATGTGTAAAATTCTCTGTGCTTCTTTAAAAAAAAAAGAGCCTTCACTGTCTCTTCTGTGCCGTTGTAGAAAATGCTGGAGAACCAGTGAATGATTTCATCTTCAGCCCCAGTTTCTTCATTCCTTGCATGCAAGAAAGACAAGAGGCTAGTAAATTTGGAATACCAGAGGCCCATGTTCATGTTCAGCTTTTTTTTTTTTTTTTTTTTTTGGTAAACATTGTAACTTGGTACCGGAGACAGGTAGTCTGAAAGTGCTCTAATCTGTAGTATTTTTTTCTATTGTAACTAGTTATCCTTTTTGCTAAACCTGTTTGGGAAATGCAATCCAGGTTTGTCTACAGTTGGCCTCAGTGTGCAAGCTTGCAGGCCTGTCAAGCCAGGTACCCACGTGACTGCATTTCCTGTTCCAGCCTCATTGATTAGTCAAAAGTCTCAAAGTCTTATGGAGGAGAAGCTCACCACAATGTTAAAACCAAGGTCAGTTGACACAAGGCGCTAAGAGCAGATGGTCTTGCTGTGTTTTTTTTTTTTTTTTTTTTACACACACACAAAAAAAAATTTAGCAAAGTTTCTTCCAAAACTGTTTTGGAAAACCAGGGCTCAAAAAACAGTGGTCAGGAAACATAAATGAGGCTAAATTGAGTAGAAAGGGGAACCTCGACTCCCATCCCAGGCCCCTCGCACCGGATCAGAGGGGAGAGCTGGTGTGGAAGCAACTGACCAGCTGCAAAGCATTGAACACAAATGTGCGGTGGACTCAGTGCTGCTGAGTGGTGACAGCTTGGTTCGTATGCTTGGGCCTGTCTGGCCTGGAGGAAGGGACGTAGGTGACAGAGGCAGACACTAGCGCATCTAATCGGAGCTCCCGTAAAATAGAGGCAATTAAAGACCTGAAAAATACGAAAGCAAACATTAGTTTCCTAGGCAGACAAGAGGCCGTGTGGATGGTACACGGATGAGCTGTCCTCCCCTCCCTGCCCATGCAGCCCTAGGTGAGGCGGTGGTCCAGAGAACGCTGAGCTTCTGCAAACATCTAGCCTAGATGGCACCAGTAGTACTAAAACAACCCAAAGTCTACAATAAATGAACCAATGGGTAGTAAGAAAAACTACCACTTTGTGAAACCGAAGGCAGGTTTTCATCCCAGTGGGTAGGATGTGTATGTGTGCAGAAACTGGGAGTGAAGGCTGGCAGATAGTACTCTTTCATGTAAAGGGGCTTTGGTTTGTCAAAACAAAAGAACCCAACTGTGCATAGTAAGGCGATCTTGAGACTGAGAGCTTGCTCTCACGAGAAACGAAGGGTTTGTTCCCTCTGAGCCAGCCTCAGGAACAGCGAGGAAAGGAGCGGAGGGAAGAGACTCAGTAAGGTGAGCCCGGGTCCCAAGGATGAGATGAGGGAGGCCAGCCTGAGGAAAGCACTCCCACCAATGGATTTCTGATGAGGGGGAGCCCAACGCTGAGAGACGGGCGACTCTGCCGTCCTGCAGCCTGTGTCAGTCTGTTTGCAAATGTGCTACAGTCCCTCCCCACGTTTCTCCAGGCTGTCAAGAGAGCTTGGTGAACCATTAAGTTCAGGGTTCACCACATGACAGTGCTGCTGTGGGTGGGCTGTGCTCACGGTGCAGGTCCCAACACCCCAGAGGCCAAAGGGACTGAGAAAGTGACCCCGGTTAAGACAGCGTCCTCACAGGTGACTCCAGGACAAATGGGGACCACTCAGGAATTCTCAGAAACGTCCAGGAGGACACTAAAGGTGTGAAAGTCAAAATGAGAGATGGGCTGGAGCTACCTTACTTCTATTGTAAAACCACAGCTAACCCGAAAAGTCGAAGACTGGAGGGTACCATGTCCGGTGACCGGAAAGTGCCACTCTTCGGGATGGGAGACACAGAAGCTGTTTGGTTCTGTGAACACAGTGGTACCCATTGAGCATGGCAGGGCACACTCATCACGCCTGTTTCCCAAACTCAGACCATGCTGTCCCCCCAAATTCCCGGGCAGACATCCTCAACTCCGTAACTCCCTTCCTCTGACCTCCCCCCGGAAGATCCGGGCCTGTACAGCGATTAGCAGCCTGCGTCAGTCAGCAGTTCCACGCCGGCCAAGGTGCGTGGGAGGCTGTAATGATTTATTGGATTTATTGCTTCCACCAACATGAGTAAACAAGCCAAACTGCTTCTTTTTAAGGTCAGAAATGAAACTACTACTCCTGAGATGCCATTAACGTGAAATAAAATAATTGGTGGAGAGCTCTTGCGTACTACCATGCTAAATGTGTAATGGCATAAGGTGAAATTGCTTTCTGCTCTCTGCTCCTTTTGTCTTACGGCCTGACTCTCTGCGTGATACCATCTGATGATATATATTTTCCATCATTAAACCAGATACAATGTTATTTCTTCATTGTCCTGAGACTTGATGAAATTACTTCATTTCGGCTGTGTTCTTTATCGCTACTTTGGGAGCAGATTTTTTTCTATTCGTTTTATTTATTATTATTATGCTGAATTTACATTCAGATAATGAGTTTTGATAAATATATACACCTGTGTACTCACTTCCCTAATTGAGACATGGAATATTTCCATCATCCCTGACAGTTGCCTGTGTCCTTTTCCAGGTGTTCCTACCCCCAGCCCCCACTGCCAGGTGACCATTGTTCTGATTTCAAAGATTAGTTTTGTCTGCTCTTGAACTTCATGTAAATAGAAGCATACTGTATGTAGTCCTTGGTGTCTGGTTCTTTTGCTCAACAAGTTTTTAATATCCATCCATGATGTTACACGTGTAAATGATTTGTTTATTTTTATTGTTGAGCCGTATTCCACTGTATAAATGTACCAGAATGTGTGTATTCTTTCTCCCGTTGATAGGCATTTGAGTAGTTTCCAGCTTGGATCTATTATGAATAAGGCTACTATAAAGATTCTTGCGTGTAGCGCTCCTTGGCCTTTCGGCTAAGATCAAGTGTAATATAAAGATTCTTGTGCAAGTCTTTTTGTGGGTACGTTTTCATTTCTCTTGGATTAGAGTAGTGTGGCAAGATCAAAGAGTAGATGTATGTTTAACATTAGAAGGAACTGCTGAACGGATGTCCAAAGTGGTTACAACATTTTTCATTTCCACCAGCAGAGTCTGAGCACTCTGGCGGGTCCGCATCCCGGACACGTTCTTTGATTTCAGCTATTCAGGTAGGTGTGAAATGGCATTCCGCTGTGGTTTTAGCTTTCATTTTTCTGATGATAATGATATTGAGTCTTTTTATCATGTGATTACCAGCCACTTTCTGATTTCACGGAGTCATCCTTTCATCATCTGTTGGGGAAGTGTGTGTATGTCCTGGATCCAAGGATGTATCGCCGGATCGCAAGGATGGTCTCCGGCCATGGCTGTCCTTTTCGCTTCCTTCACAGTGCGTTTCAGTAAGAAGTTTTAAATTGGATAAAGTCCAGTTTATCGATTTATTTCTTTTATGTTTAGCATTTTTTGTTTCCACTAGAAAATCTTTGCTTACCTGTTTGGGTGACTTTTTAAAGATTGTATTTATTTATTATTAGAGACGGGGAAGGGAGGGAGAAAGAGAGGATGAGAAACATCAATGTGTGAGAGAAACATCGACTGGTTGCCTGTTGCATGTGCCCAGACTGATTGGAGCCCCAGCCTCAACCCAGGCATGTGTCCTGACTGGGAATTGAACCAGTGACCTTTTGTTTTACAGGATGACACCCAACCCACTAAACCACACTGGTCAGGGGATGGGTGACTTTTTTGATGGAAGCTTTGTAAAGAATATTTTCTAAATATTCTCAAGAATAAAAATTTCCCAATTATCTATCTTCTCAAAAATATTTTGTATTTTAATCATTCTCACTGTAATTGCTCAAAGGCAGTGGTATGCTGGGAAACTGGCTTTCTGGGCAACGGGGAAAGCTCTCATTTATAGTATTTGCTAATTTCCATGGTATAGACACTCCTATCATGGCTAATATCAAGCTACCAATGGCTTAACAACTGCCTTACAAAATCCCTGAATATTAACAACCAGCTCTCACTAGCTATTGTGATTCCCTCCAGCCTACCACTGCAAATGCCACATGAAAACAAGTGGTGAGAGGTAAACCCTCGGGGCAAGGCTGATCCCAGGGACATTGAAAAAATGCCATGTTTTGAGGAGACACGTGGGCCCCCAAACTGGAGAGTCAGGCACCATGACTGAAAACAGAGTCTGACCTGACTTTTAAATGTGGCTAATATAAACAGAAGTACAGACATGAGTGATGCAAGAGTTAAAAAGAAATAAACACTTAAAACGAGGAGCCTTCGGTCCTGTAAATTAGTATAAAAGCACAGTCTTTGCTAGTATTCCAATTCTTGGGGAGATCAAGAGGCAACTTCTTCCTGAAAATACTAAAGGGAGGCTAAGTGGGAGGCTGCAGGGCCTGGCAGGGCTGGGGGATGGACATTTAGACTATAGACAAAGGGGGCAGAACAGAAGCCAACAGGGAGTGACCCATGGGAAGACCCAGGGCCCACGGACACATCTCGCCTAGTGTGTTCACTTGGATTAGAAATTAAACATCAAACAGCAAAAGCCCAGTGAGATGGAAAATGAACGCTTTTCATCTACAGCTGCTGCGGCCACATGGTTTTCTTGATGTGGTGACACAGGAAATCAAGACCTGTAAGTCCTAAGAAAGGGTCTCACAGATGACTTTCTTTTCATCAAAATGATGGGAAATTGTGTAGCGACCTCCCACTACAGTGGTAAGTGAAGGAGGCACTTCATAAAGATCATTTACTAACGATTTTCAGGCTAGAGTCAAAAACATCACGGAGATTTGCAGCTGTGAATGATTTTCTGTAGCAGCAATAATAGAAATAGAGCAAGGGTAACATTTTAAAATCTTTATTCTCTTGAAACTAAGCTTTGGTCAGTTATGAACTGAGATTTAGAAGTATTTCCAGGTTATACATATTAAATTAACTTTATTGGGTTGGCCAAAAGTTCATTTAGTTTTTTCTGTACAGTGGCTCTAGTAGTGCTAGTTGTCTTCAACTTCATTTGAAATGATTTTGTTAGACTGTATTGTGACAGCTGTCATATTAGCATGCATTTTTAAAAAAACTTGTCAAAATTGGTAAATTTTTGTGCAGCCATTTTAATATTGAAGATGGAAGAAGACAGGCCACATTTTTGGCATATTATGCTTTATTATTTCAAGAAAGGTGAAAACGTAACTGAAATGCAAAAACAGATTTGTACAGTGAGTGTATAGAGAAAGTGCTGTGACTGATCGAGCATGTCAAAGCAGTTTGCAAAGTTTCTTTTTTGGTACTATAGACATTTCGGTCAAATAATTCTTTGCTGGGGGGGCTGTCTGATGCACTGGAAGATGTTTATTAGCAGCACCCCTGGCCTCTACCCACTAGAAGCCAATAGCAGGAGATAGCTGACATACTCCAAATGTCCAAGTCAAGAAAGTTATTGGTGAAAATAAAAAATGTGTCTTACTTTGTGGATAAATCTAAATGGACTTTTTGGTCAACCTAATATCTCACTAAATATATCATATATGTAAGTATACATTTTAACTTAATTTAAATAATAGTAAAATGAATACCCTTATACCCACCACCAAGCTCACATAATAAAACATCACCAATGCCAATACTTGTTATACACCCCTGATCACTTTCCCTCAGTCCTTTCATTCATAGAGGGAGCTTGTCTTCATTTCAGGCCCCAGTGGTTTTCCCAAATTTACCACCTGCTCAGCTGTAAACCAAAAAGATACCATTATCATTGTTGTTCTGTTATAACTTATCCTGCAGTTTTATGTGTTCTCTATTAGGAGAGGTTTCTCTGTAGCGGTGATATGCCATATATCCAGAAACAGTAAGTCCATGTAGCTTTTAGTATCATGATGGGCTTGAGTGGCCATGCTACTTGAGGTGCTGGCCCTTCCCACAGCCTTTCTCAGAGAACGTGCCCCACCCACTCCAGCCCTGTAAGCAGAGGAGCAGGCGACCTTGTTCACACCCCACTCCTGTTAACAGCTGATTGCTTGAGTTTTAGACACCAGAGGCAAGTGAGGCTTGACAAGACGTGGAGCAACAGAGATCTACTTAGTTCACACCGGCCACTAGTTTTGAGCAGTTATGTAGGATTGGGACTGTGCATACACACGATTTTTCTCTCATGTTTACTCTGTTCTGCAAAGAAAAAGAACGCAGGGAACAGTTCCCGGTTTCCCTCCCTGGTGATTCCCAGCTGTGCATCTCGCCTATAGGTAATGTGTGCTGCTTATTTATCCTCCCAATGGCTGTCTCCTTGTTTGTCTGTTTGAACTACTAGCTTTAATGGCGTTCTGTTTCTTCAACAAGGTATCCCTGATCAACACAAGCCAGGGCTGGGGAGAAAGAAAGAGGGATAGAAACTGTAGTAGCCCGATGTGTGAATACATGGGAGTCTAGCCAGGAAAATATAAACCTTTGCAAGTGCACAGTGAGTCAGAAGTAGGTTTACAGTGGTGAGTATATGAAATGCAGATTATTCTTGTGTTATTATTTATTAATTATTGTATTATTTTCTGTACAAACAACTGTAAACCTACTTTTGCCCCAGCTGGTATTTCCAACAAAAATAATTTAATGCAGAGAATTGGTAACCCAAGTGCTGGAGCAGCTGTGCACCATAAGATAATGAGATAATGTTGAGATCAGCAACAGCCACAAGCCACTATCTTAACCTAGGCGAGAGACAAAGAAAGGAAGGAGTGTTACTTGAACCAAGGAGCTGGGTCATGTGGGAGGATCCTGCCTGATGGTTGCTGCCGGAGAAACCATCCAAGCAGAGTGGAAGGGGAGAAATAGGTGAGCGTCTTCACTGCCCCCACCCTGCAATCTTTTCTTAGTGCCTTCTACTCAGTGAAGTCAGCCAGCAGCCAAATGACCCTGGGACCTGTAGCAAGAAGCAGGGAGAGGAGGACAAGGAAGGAATCTGAGGCTCGGGACGGGTAGAAGGTGGAAGCAAGGACTTCTCTCATCCTCAGCAGAGTTAAAGGACCATGAATGACATGTGTGTGAAAACAGCCTGCATGCTCAATGATGGATGAATGTTTAATGAATTATGAAGTATTATGTATGTGGCTTTGAAAGACAGTATTAAAAATGTTGTAATTATATGAGAAAATATTTAAAGTTTAATATTAAGTTTAAGAAAATATTTAGCCCTGGGCTGGTGGCTCAGTTGGTTGGAGCATCGTCCCCATTGGTCACAGGTTCGATCTGCAGTCAGGGCACATAAGGGAATCAACTGATGAGTGTGGGGGTGGGTGGAACAACAGAACCAGTGTTTCTCCCTCTCTCTCTTCCTTCCCCTGTCTCTCTAAAATAAGTAATAAAAATAAAAAATTTAAAGTTTAAGATTGAAAAATGTTGCACATAGGTTCAAATTTTGAAAAAAAATACAGCAAATGTTGTGCATAATTTCAACTACTTACACTATATGTAGAAAAACCTGGAAGGGTGAATATCAAAAAGTAAACATTGTTCTGTTTTGAAATAAAGGGTTTGGGTTTTTTCTTATACTCACATGTTTTCGTATTGGGCAAATGCTGAACACCAAGCACCCATTACTTTTATAAGCAGAAGAACAACTGTCTTCCTCTGCACCTGGAGTGTGCAACCCACTGGGTCAGACAGCTCTCCGGAACATCACCTGCCACCTGGGGACATTGTATTAGGAATGATAGTAAGGATGTTCTCCCGCTTCTTACAGTACTCACATTTTTGTAAAAACACTTTTAGTATTCTTCTACAATAACCACATGAGCTAGGTTTTCCTGCTTTGCAAATAAATAAATAGAAACCACAGAAGCTCAGACTGGTAGTAAAAGGTGGAGCCAAAGTCAGAACATTGGCCTTTGTCCCTTGTCAAAGGACGCTAGGGGAGTCACGAGTGCCCTTCTCCACTATTTCATGTTTTCCTCTTTCAAGACATGTGGTCACTTGGTAGGAATGCACTTCTCCACCTCCTGGGGAGTGTGGTTATGTGATTTGCTTTGGCCAATGACATGTAAGTAGAAATGAAGTATTTCACTTCCTGGTTGAAACAGTGTGCAATTAGGCACAGTCTATTCCTACAACTATGGAAATTATGGGAACTCATTTAGAAATGAGGTTCCGTAAGTATGAGTCATTGAGACTCCATGTCTTCTTACCCACTTTGAGTACATAGTATGAGCAAGAACTAAGCGTTTATTGTGTTAAGCCACTGACATTTTGGAGATGTTTGTTTATTCAGCCTAAAAACCCATTTTGATCAAAACAAAAATTATTCTCTTCACAGCACTAAACTGGGTGTCTCATATTCCTATCCATTCTAAAAGACAATTGAGTAGTGACCATTTGTAGAAATAACACATGCTGTCAACAAAAATAAAAATATTAGAGCAAAACAGTAAAAGATATATTATTTAGTTGTTTAGGATAATTACATAAATGGTAAAGAAGTAGTTGTCTAAGTTCAAAGACAGATACACACACCAAATGTAGTTTGAGTAAATACTCAGCACAGTTTTTTTTTGCTTTTTCTCTTTCCTTCTTAAAAAAAATTGCTTTCTTCCCTTCCTTTACCAGAAAGCCATACAGGCAGCTCCAGATATGTGGACGATCTGAAGGAGGCAGCCCCAGCAGGGGTTAGGCGTGCAAAAGGGAGGGGAGCAGCCAGGTAGGTCAGAAGGGTGGTTACACATGGGGAGACGGGTGTACGGGGAGCCCCGTCTCTCACTATCAAAGGAGGGGAGTGTAAACGTGGAAAGGAGGAAAGCTAGAATAAACCCTGTGGTGTTGGACTGGAATTGGACATATCATTGAGCACTCATGGTTTCCAATGTAGTTAAAAAGGTAGACAGTAAATATAGGATGTGTGTACGCACATGCATGTATATGTATACACATGCATATGTATACACTCGCACACACATGCATACACATATACATACATAAATCACAGGTGTCCCAGTGCTGGGCCAGGCACAGCAAGGTGAGTCTGGAACATCTTTTTTTGTGACAGAAAGTAAGAAAATGATCAAAGAGTGGTACAGACTGGCCAAAAGTTCCAGTGGACAAGCATGGACAATCTGAGCATCAAAATAGAGAACATGAGATTGTATTGCATGTTGAATAAGATAGAAAACCACGAGTCTACACTGCCATAAATAAATGAATAGATGAACTAATGAATTTAAGCTCATCCTTAAGATAGGAAATCAACTACTACATGTAAAGGAATGATGGCACTGGAAAACCACTATTTCCATTAAAGTAGTAATTAATTCAGTCAAGAAACACACCAAAGGTTGCTAAAACTTGTGGCTAAAAACTAGATGTAGAATAGGATTTTATATAGTCTCAAAATATCACCCACAACATATTCATTAATTACAAAGCAAAAAAGGGTTACTTTACAGTGGTGAAACCTGGCAGATAGCATCTCAATCAAGTGATCCAAGTTAACAGCACCCTTCGTCAATAAGACAGACATCACGTGCCCCTGGATAGGATGCATTGGAGTGAACTACAGTAACCGTAATAAAATACAGCCTCTCCATAAAATACATAATGGGGGGTCTAATCACGAGGAAGCACTGGAAAACCCAAATTGAGGAAGATCCCACAAAATGGCTGGTCTGCAACATTCAAAAATGTCAAGGTCACGGAGGTTAGGGAAGAGTAAGGACCATTCTGGGTTGAAAGGCTAGAGAGACCGACATTAGCACCACCCTAATGGGTGGTCCTGCTGTGGACTTTCTCCTGTAAGGGATGTTGCTAAGACATTTAGCAAAACTTGAATGGGGCTCTGCGTCAAGAGTATATGGAAGTTTTTCTACTATTCTGGCAAATTTTCTGTAAATCTGGAACTGCCAAAGTATTAAACCAATCTCTTCTGCATGGCACAATAGGTTCCCAGTAGCCAATAAAGACCAGGTCGGGAGCAGGGGGCACTGTGCCTAGGAGAGGCCGTAAGTCATTTCCAGTGTCTCTCACAGCAGCGTCCCAGAACATCAGCCTGTCGTGAAGGCCCACTGTTCCCGGGGTCTCAGGGGATGAGTGGAGTGCTGTGAGTGGGTGGCAGAGACTAGTGATTGGATGGATGGGTGAGTAAAGAGGCTTTCTAATCTCTGGATATTCTGTTTCTCACTGTCAGGTAAAGGAAGAGTTGACTGAGCCCAGGCAAGGGGAGGAGGCTAAGGACAGAGAGGTAAGTAAACTGAATCCAAGAGAAGCTGGAATCTAAGCAGCTCGACCTAGAGCAGAGTGCTGGTGAGAAAGGCAGAAGAGCCCGGGGGCGGAGGCCATGCTGTGAAGGAAAAGGAGGAAGGTGGGTCTGAGAAGTCCAAACCAGGTAGTCGGCTTGCAAAACTGGGCGAAAAGAGCTGAGGCCAGAGAACCAAAGCAAAAGTACGGAAAAACTAAAGACTCAAAAGAAAACTACGTCAGGATGATAAGAAGTGAAAGGTCAGTGGTCCTTAGAGATAGGTGGATTATTTATGGTGAGAAAGTGAGATTGCAGAAAGCGGAAATAAATTCTGTGCCTGAGAGTTTATGGGGAGGGCTGGGGGATGAGACACAGAAATATAAATTCTAGGAGGGGACAAAGCTCAGCCAGAAAAAGAAGGGAGCATACATAGTTTACAGTATAAAGACTACAGTACGTGAAATGGGATACAACAAGGTTTAGGACAACAATCACAGACTGGTATTCAAAAGTGGCGGAAAAAAAATAGATTCCCTTTAAAACTGCATCCTAACAAAAAGAAAGAAACCTGCTCCTATCTCATTTGCTAACTAGATGAATGTCCAGTGCCCGAGGTCATTCTGGAGTCTGAGCAGCAAGATGAAAGAGGGGAAGGCTCACCCAGCCTCCTCGTAGGGCCCTGGGGCTGCTGATCCGACTGGCGGAAGACACACCGTGTTCCCTGCACAGCCCGAGGGCATCCGTCTGTGTGCCCTCACTACCGGGAACCAGTGCCAGTCACCTAGCTGTTACTCAATAAAGGTTGGTTCAAGTATCCGAGGAAAAGAAGTTTTTTCTCAAAAGATAAAGGCAAATAAAGAAAAAAAAAGAAGAGGCCTGTATTACTAGGTGAAATCTCCAAGAGAGTATTGGAAGCAAATAATTATCGAGTAAAAAGTTACTTTAAGGCTACCTTTTATATTTCATTCTGAAACATTTTGGAACAAATGGTTGCAAAGATTTTAGCTAGGAATTTATCACTCTAAATTGCAGGGCAGGTAACTCTTCTAGCCAGTCTTAAGAGAGTACTATATAAAATTTCAAATAGGCCCCGACTAAAGAAGAGAAAATACATGATTTTAGAGAGGGAATTTGTTTTCCTTTTTTAAAAAGGCAAAATGAAGAAGTATTCTTTTCTGATAGTACAGACTAAGATTCAAGGAAGACTTGAATTCAGGAAAGATAGAGTCTTGAAAACCACAGAGAATAATAGACCATCCTGCAAGGCAAGGAGGCAGGCAGGGCTAGCAATTGAACTACTTCTGTTGATAAAGAAATGCCCGAAGTAGAGGAGAAATGGCCAGAGGGAGCCAAACATCAGGTTGCCCTGTAATCACAAAGGCATAGGCGGTATCACCACAAGGGACTCTATTAGTCAGGGCTCTTCAGAGACACAGAACCATTTGGATATACATAAGTAGATTTATTATAAGAAATTGGCTCACACTATTAGGGAGGCTGGGAAGTCTCACAATCCTCTGCCAGCAGCTTGGAGACACACTAAAGTCAGGGCATACGTTCCAATATTAGTCCAAAGTCCTAAACCAGGAACACTAATGGTGGAAGTCCCGGCATGAAGGCCGAAGACCAATGTGTCATCTCAAACAGTCAGGAGGAGAGAAAGGAGGAATTCTCCCTTCCTCCACTTTTTTTCTCTTCAGGCCCTCAACAAACTGGATGATGTTCACTGGCTGTGAGCAGGACAATCTGCTTTACTCAGGCTACAGATTAAATGCCAATCTCACCTGGAAACACACTCACAGATACCCAGAGGTAACCTTTCTTACGGTGCCCAAATATCTGGGCACCTGCTGTCCAGTTGAGTTGATGCATAAAGTGAACCATCACAGCGACGGACTCAAAGAGGATGATTCAGGGAGCGTCTGAAAGGTGCATTGTGTTGTAAACTGAGGCTAAAAGCATTCAAACCTAAACTTAATAATAAAGGGCACAGAATTATAGATTAAATAAGGCCTAAAAGAAAACAAAGACCTGTTTCTTGGGTGATTTTTTTAAAAAAGGCTCTTCTTTCTCAGTGGTTTAGCTAGGGAATTAAACCAAACAAGGAAAACAATGAGGGCATGTACTGATTATAAAAGACCTTCTTTAATATTGAGTTCTGCAAACCTAGAATTCAAATGAATGGTGACTATAGACATCACGGAGAGAACGTTTCATTAAAATCCTGAAATATTAATTGAATTCCATTCTGCAGAGGGAAGAGCTCTCAAGATGAATGCATCAATATAGAGCTCAATCTTCTCTTTCTCTTCAGAGCAGAGTTCACACGCCCACCTCTGGATTGCCTTTGTCTTCCTAAAATACAGTTCTGGACAAAGGGCTGGATGGGACATACTGAGCAGATGAGTTCTCTGCGCACTCTGAGGGGCTGAGGTGCACTGACTCCCTTGGGAGCCGTGTTTCAGGAAGAAGACCCAAAGTCATCAGAGAAGCCAGAATTCCATACAGGATCATGCAGTGGCTCTTACTAAGGAAAACCCTCGATTCAATGGGATCTCAAGATCCTAAGGTAGAAGGAATCTCCTGCATCTTTGTGTTCCACAAGCAATTATTGAGCACCTACTATGTGCAAAGCACTGTTGTTAGCACTCAGGCTCTGTTCCTGGCGTGGAATGCTAAGCAGAAGTCATTGTCATCAAGGAAGCGTGTAGTTGAATCATAGTGACCAAGATAAGGTGGACAGTGAAAGCCAAGATGAAGACCGGAAAATGGCTTTCCTCTGTGTGCTAAGACACTGGAAAATTGAGGCTGGAGAGTTAAGATGCATAGATGGTGCACAGTTTGCAATTGGAATTCACTGGAGGAAGAGAGGAATCTTCATTCTGAAACAATTTTTTAAATAGGCATTCTATTTAGAGCAGCTTACATACTACTACAAGACAGGATGATGGAATAAACTTTTAAGGTCATCTCAGATTTAAAATTCTGTGTACTCATGTTTCCTATCCTGATTTATTTGTAGGCTGTTTCTATTCTTAAATGTGCATAATGCTTAGAAGGGGTAAGTCACTGAATTAAGCAGCTCGAGACCCAAATAATGAATGAGACAGGGCCTCTGACTTTAACAGACTCATAAAAAATTTTTAAAAAGGAAGTGCCCAAATAAAACTATATTTTAAAATTGCTACAAAACAGTAAAAAAAAAAAAAAACACAATTAAAAGCTACTTCAAACCAGGCAATCAGTAAAGCTGTGACAGATGACAGCAACAAGTCCCCCGGGCTTCATTCTTTCTATCCACACCTGATGCAATGTGGTTTCACAGTTTTTTCCATACAGAATAGAGTCTAGATTCCACCCCTTGAAACTGAGTCAGCCTATGGCTTGCTTCAGCCAATAGAAAGCAGCAGAAGTGATGGGTGTGCCAGTTCTGAGCCTGAGACCCGAGGGGCCTTGCACGTTTCTCTCTTTCTTTCACAACCCCATCATCACCATGAGGCCAAGCCCAGGCGACCTGCTGCAGGATGAGAGACCATGTGAAAGCAAACACAGGTGCCTCGGCTAAGGCTGTCCTAGTCCACCTCGCAGTCGGCCAAGCCCCTCACAGGTGAGAGAGCTCTGCCAGGATTAGCAGATCTTTCTGCCAACACATAGTTGTCTGCAGATCCAAGTATGTGGGTGAACGCAATTGAGACCACAGAACCATGACATGTAGACTTGTGAGGACAAATAAATGTCTGCTGTAGTATGCTACTGCATTGGTTATTTGTTACTCAGTTCTATTGTGACGATTGATAACTGATACCAGAGGCTTTAGGAGGTGGTGATCTTTCTTTCTTTCTTTTTTTTAAGAGGTAGTAATCTTTCAATAAAGCCACAAAGAATGAGGAGGATTGAGGATAATGACAGGTAGTATAAATGGGAAGCATTTGAGGCAAAAGGCAGAGTATGGATAAAACCATGGAGAAAGCCCAAGATATGGCCGGAGAATGCCCACCGCCCAGGTTAATGAAAAGGGTCCAGGATTTCACAATGACCATTCTCATGACATCAACTACAAGAAGAGATCTGAAAGGGTGGCTGTCCTCTAAACAAGCAGCTCTACTGAAAGAGGGTGCACTCTGACACAAGGCCCTTGGATGCTGGGGCTGGGGAACGCAGTTTGCTCTCCTTAAATTTAGGAGCCTGGCTGGGCCAAGAAGGTGCAAGACACGGAAAGAGTCAAATCAGGCAGTTGGCACCTGTTTTAACACATGCCCCTGGGCAGGGCAAGGAAGCAAACGCTTTCTTGAAATGAAGATAACACGACTGGATGGTGGGACACAGAACTGGAACAAGTGAATGCAGATGTTTTTACTGAGGCAATTTTTTTTTATTTCACTGGAACTTAGAAGTACTCAAATCAGATTTTTGTACGGGCTTGTTATTTTGCCAAGAAATTAAATTTAGGAGCCTGCAGGTGTTACTGAGATGCTATCACATTGCTTCAAAAATCGTTGGGGAAGTAGGTGGCATATGAATAATCAATAAATAACTAATCCCCTCTAAAGAAACTGGAAGAAAAACAAAAACCCGGTGTTGATGTCCTCATATTGATTGTTTGCTTTCGTTTTATGTTCCCCACTCCCACGGCTTCCTGTAATTGTCAGGATGCTGGGTGACCTTTCTGTGTTCAATTACCCAAAAGAAACATGCAAAAAATGAGTGCCAACGGAAGAGGGAGGTCCCTGGGCTGAGCGTCTTGTCAAAATAGCCACCCCCCAGCTCTTTCCTCTTTCTGTGGGATATGTGATGCGTGTTTGAAATGAACAGAAAATGAAATGGAAAAAGCATATGGCTCTGAGGCCATGGAACATAGAGTAAGGTGGGGGACAGCTAAGCAAAAAAACATATCTCTGCAAGTAAGAGCCCCAGGGTCATCCTTTGAAATGTAGTGGTTCCGAATGGCCCATTCCTGGGAATTCTCCAAACAGCATTCCCGACTCAGGTACTTCTGTCAGGGAGCTCTCAGTAATTGGATCCAGTTATCTGGCCCAACCCCACGGCCGTTTCCAACCCGGTTATAGCATCAGCAGAGCTTCTTACATAAGCAATGCTGAAGAGAATAAGAAAGATGTTTCGAAGATATTGCTGCTCAGCCAAGTGTCACGCAGCACTTTCTGTAGTGAGCATGGAGAAAATAATATTAACTTCTTCTCTTATTGCTTTATTTGCATCTGATGCCTTAGGTGTCTAATAAAAGGTACTTTATCGCCCTGGATTATTTCCTGATTTTAGTAACTATTTCCCTTCACTATTATGGAGATTGATAAGAGGTGCAGGGAGTGACACAGGAGAACTTCAATTTGAATTATAAAATTTCTCATTTGCAGTTTGGGCTGCGAGACAAAACGGCTCGGCGGCGCTGCACAGCCCTCCGGCCAGAGACCGCCCTGGTGGGGAGGCGCTCCGCGGTCCTCGAGCCTGCGCGTGCCAGGGGGCATCATCTGACTCTGCAGAGAAACAACTTAGACCTTAAGAATCTTCAGTGGGAGTGAAAAGAACACAGCGGTGTGGGGAGCGGGTGAAGGGGACAAAGAAGGACGCTGTGTCTGTATGAAGGAACCTAGGACTCGTTGGTGCAGACTGGAGATTAAGGCTTTGTTTGGGGTCCACTCAAGAGTGCCAGAGCAAGAAGGGTCTTAGGGATCATAACGTACAAACTCCTCACTCCACAAGGGGAAACTGAGGCTAAGAAAGGAAAAGATGT